>CM040123.1:54497784-54798089 GCA_022559845.1 Amorphophallus konjac | reverse complement strand
ATGTCTTGATATCTGACCCAATCAACTTGAAATCTAGACTTCAAGACTCAATTCCAGAAAAGTCCTTTTTGGTATTGTCTTCAATCATTCTATCTCTTTAACTCAAGGGCTTAACTGAACAAACATGTTCTGTTTTGATCACTGAGAAACTAGGAGCTTCATCAATGAAATGAATATTTCTCCCAAGTCATGAGGTGTCAAATGCTTAAAATACATGAAAAGTCATGACAGAGCAATGGTGGCTTGCTGGTGAGTAACTGGGGACTCTAGCCTCTAATCAAGGTGTTTCCTCATGTCAAAAGCCATAATTACTAACTCTATTCCTTAATAAAAAAAGGGGAAGGAAGTAATGAGGTACTCACTCTGAGTAACTGGGGATTCAGGCCTCTGATGAAGGTGTCTCCCTAATGTCAAAGGAAGTGAACTACCAACTTACTCATTGATCTTCTTGAATATCATCTCCAACAAAAATTCCTTGTTGTTATGCAACTAATGGATTGCTTGTCCTCAATACCTTGAGAACACCTCTCTGACTTAGTCTCTTGCTGTCTAGTGGAATAGTTGAATGATCAGCTATTTTTGGCCATACTTGTCAACTTCTGCTCTAAATCATCCACTATGTATGATGATAAACTTGTCTATCATTCCACTTCTCTATTGTGTACTAGAATCTAAAGAATCTTGTCTTGGGATTAGAATCTCACTTATTCTCTTAAGACCTACTTGTGACTTTCTGCACTATGCAGTTACTGCCCTGAGTCCTCATGTTTCCAGCACTATCACACATTCTGTATTTTTTTTGCTAATGTCAAAGGGGGAGAGAAGTTCGCAATGTCTACAATTTTAGTGAGAAATTTTGCAATGTTCTGCAATATCAAATTTTAGTGAGAAGTTCTGCAATGTTCTGCAATATCAGTGAGTCTTGGTTTTGTCTTGAGCTTTGGGGGAGTCATGTTGCTTCATGCTGATATGTTTATGAGTTGTGGGGGAAATGAGAGTGTGTTGTAGGGAATGTTTAATTCATTTGCATGAGCATGCCTTGAATTTAATCTGTTGTTGAAGCTGATATTGATTTCATGTTAAATCTTGATAAACCTTGATATTGCCTAATTCATAGTGTTGTCATCATCAAAAAGGGGGAGATTGTTGTGTCCCTATGATTTTGATGATGTCTCACACTATAAATCATTTCTTTATCTCAAGATAATCTCATGTTTCATCATGTAAGTGAATGGATTACACAGTAAGGGAATGTCCTATTCAATTGAACAATTTGACCAAATGAATATTAGTGTTGCCTGAGTCATAATGTCTTGATGGTTTCAACACTATGAACCTTTGAGAACAAAAATGTTTCTCTGTGATAATGTAAATCCTCGAGCCACTTCAGTTAATTTTGGGAGTTGTTTTCGTGCCACTTGAGCCACACTTCGTGTTGTTTCCCCTCACTAACATGAAAAGATTTCGTGTCGTCTGAGCTTACAACACTTCGTGTTGATTTCCATGCTTGACAGGAAAACTTGTATGAGGTAATACTTCGTGTTGTTCTATCCTTGTCATCTATGTCTTCGAGTCCTAGTCTCGGTTGTTTAACTTCGTGTCGTGTCTCCCTCTATCTTCGTGTCGTGTTACTGAAGCAGCTCGAATAGTTCTGACGAACTCCGAGTCGCTTCTCTGTGAACCTCGTGTCGTTTCTCTCTGTCCTTTGGTTGCTCATCTCGTGTCATCTTTTATGTCTACTTGTTTAATTTCATGTCTCTTACTGTTGTTCCTCGAGTCGTTCCTTTTCTTAGTGTCACTGCTTCATCACGTGTCGTGATAGCCATGTCACTCTTCTGTCTTCATGCTATTTTTCTCTTTAGACTTCGTGTCCTTCTCGCCTTGACCACACTCCGTGTCAATTCCTGTGTTTCATCTTCGTGTTGTTTTCAACTCGTGTCGGTTTCTGTTTTCATCTTCGTGTTGTCTTCAACTCGTGACGGTTTCTGTTATTTGTCTTCGTGTCGTGGTCAGCCCGTGTCGCCTCGTCTTCGAGTCGTTCATTCGAGCTATTTTGTGCTCGAGTTGTTTTTTTTCTTATGTTTTCAAGTGTTGTTTCACTTCGTGTCGTCTTTAGTTGCCGTTTGTTCGTTCGTGTTGTTTCGTTCTAACCTCGTCCAGGTTTTTTCTAAATCGCGTGTTCTTCTATTGTTTTACTCCGTGATATTTTCTTCTCACCTCGTGCTATCCTGATCTGACCTCGTGTCACCTTCCTTCATTGTGTCAGTCTTGTCCATTGTATCTCGTGTCGTTCTTTTCTTATCTCGTGTAGTAGTCACGTCGTGTTGTTATCATATACCTCATGCAGTTTTAGTTTTAGTGGCCATACAGCGTGTTAATGGTTTTTATCTCCTTACAGGTACGAGGAGGAATATTCCCAAATAAATGGGCTGCACGTGATCCAAGACAAGTGGAACCAACCCAATGAGGACACGTGGCAGGAAGGTTCTGGATCGAGCGTGGGAAGCACACGCATGTTGTGCCCTATCCACCTACTGCCACTATAAATAGAAACCTTCGCCCACCGATGAAGGAAGATCAGAGCCAAGAAAGAAAAGGCAGAATTACAGAGAGCTCGATCCAGAAGTGAAGAGAAAAGAAAAAGAGAGATAGTAGTGAAGAGAAAGAAAAAGAGAGATAGCAGTGAAGAGAGAAAGAGAGTTTGCAGTATCTGGTTTTTGAAATTGCTTCCCAGGAAGCTACATTTGTATTAACTCTCAGTATCGAATGTTTTCTCGATCAGTCTTTAGTTTCTTTTCTGATTTTCTTTATGTGTTCTTCGTCTAATTCTGATATGTTCCCCTCCGGTATGTGGAGGAAGGGAGTCTAACTCCGGTTTCCCTCTAGGTTGCAGAGGAAGAGAGATCGCTGATCTCTGGTGTTGCTAGTGATGGGTTGTCATTAGCAGGTTCCCTCCGGTGTGTGGAGGAAGGGAGAGGCACTCTTCGGTCCTGTTCGTGCTGGGTGCTAGAACAGGTTTCAAGCTCTGCGGGTGGCAGAACTTGGTTGAGGGATTTGTCTCCCTTGGGTTTTCAAGCTGTTTGGCAGCAAGTTGTTCGCAGACTGAGTCTGCTGTGCTCTAGCAGTGGCTAGTGGAATCCTCACTCTAGTTGGAGTGAGGGGTGGATGTAGATTGCTGACTGCAGTCGAACCACCTAAAAAACCGGTTGTCTTCTCTGTGGTTTGCGGTTTTTATCAGCGCTCTCTATCTGTTTGTCACTTCGACTATTTGTTTGCTCAGCTCTTCATCATCATTCTCTTATTCGATCTTGAGTGGCATCTGCATTTGCAATTCTTTGTGTGCTAGTTTAGAAGGGGCATAAGCAGTAGATTTATTTTCTTGCCTAAATTTTACAAATTGGGAGTGACCTATTAATCCCCCCTTCTATATCACTCTTGTTGCGCTAACATTCGCAGGTTGTGACACGTAAGGTCCTAATTAAGTAACCACTTGCCCGCTTAAGCATTTGCCTATTAACCTCTAGCCTTAGACACCGGTCTTTCATGGTCAATTTGCCATAAATCTACAAAGCTTGTTGGAAATGCATAATCACGTACGTAAATCAATCAGAAACTATTTATTACTAATCTAATACATTCATGTGTGAAGGAAATTCATTGAAAGAAGATTTTAAGAAAATTCATTGAAAGAAAGTTCAAGCTTTCAAATAGAGTTTAGATCAAACAGACATGGTCAATCATGTACATGAATTTACAGAAACTAGAGCATAGTCGTTTGAATGATTAAAGATAGCTTTACGAGTTCATTTACCTAGTCATTTCTTTCTCGATAGTAATTTAAGACAAGAACATGATTTTAAAAATTAAAATTAAGATTTTAGATCATTACATGTGAAACGAGGTGATACGAATGATCAGCACGTGAAACAGGGTGAAATGAAGTTTGGCACGTAAACGAGAAGATTCGGGGTGCAAGGATGATCGTGGTTGACTTAGGCACCGCATTTTGATCGCGGTCATGAGGGTAATCACGCTTAGAAGAAATCTTTTTTTTCAAGAAAATTCAAAATAACATCTAGTTCGAGAGACACATTTTAAAATGGCATCCAGCCATTAAGACGCAATTCAAACAAATAAAAATAATTCCTTTTTTATTTTCAAGAAAATTAAAAATAGTGTCCAGTTCAAGCGACGCGTTTTAAAATGGCGTCCAGGCTATAAGACATGATTCAAAGAATAAAATATTTTTTATGGGAACGTGGTCAATAAGGAAGCTACGTTCTGATGAGGTCGCAATCACTCGGCGTGCCACATTTAGGTCGCATTCTCTTTGAGTGTCGCATTCTCAGTTCGAACCAGAAACGGCAAAAATTCAACATTTCAACTTTAAAATCTAAAATTGTGTTCAAATATAAGATCATGATGCACAAAACTTGTATAAAATCGAAGTACTCATGCAAAGAAATATATTTGAATATCTAATTAAGTTTTTCCTGAGAGAAAATCTATCAAAACTGAGATCAAAGAAGAAGAAGATGAAGAACGAAGAACACTCCTTCAAATTCTAAATTCTTCTTTTCTCCACACCCTGCAATCCTTGAACTTGATGAGTGTTCTGAGTAGGGTAGGGTCATGCTCTATTTATAGGATCAATTCTCCCATTAAACCTTTAGTCATTGAATCAAGAGTTAATTTCTACCTAACTTTGCCAACCTTCCATTGACGAAGATTTCAAATTTGGCGTAGTGATCGCTATAATAATTCAACTTAATAATTTCATTTTCCCACCTCATAACATATGTAGTGACGTTTTGGCTTAATCAAGATTAGATTAGAGCTAACAATTAATCATTCTTAATCTAATTTCAATAGTGTTGCTACAATGTGTCTATAATACCGCTACAGTACCGACGACTTCGCCTTCACAGAATCACACCCCAAATCTCGTTGTTTGCATTATCACGTAAGATTAGGGTTTGTGGAAATGAATTCTTTACTTAAAACCTAAAGAAAAATATTTCATAATTTTTTTTATTTTCATATTTCATCATTTCTTTTCACACTCACACACAGATATATAAATATATATACACGAAATTTTGAGTTGCTACACCATAATGGTTAGCCATCCTAAAACTTCAAACCTTTGGATTCCAAGTTGTGAAGGCCAACCAACCTAAAACTTTAAATCACTACAAGAAAGGGTAGAGTTTTCGACCGACGTGATCTGTCGAAAAGCCATCGGAAAAGTATTTTTGACAGATCATGTCCGTCGGATTTTCCTAGTCGAAAATTTTAGACAGACAAAAAATCCATTGAAAATCAATCAGACATTTCCAATACATAAATTATTCGAAGGAAATTTTGTCGAAAAGTATTTTCGATGGGAACGTCGAAAATTCTGTCGGAAGATTTCCGATGAAATACTTTCAGTCAAAAGATCCGTCAGAAATTTACCAACGAAAAATTTGAACTGTCAAAAATTCCGTGGGAAAATTTTCCGACGGATTAAATACTCCATCGAAGTTTCCATCAGAAAGTTTCTGACTGACTATGTCTTTGTTTGAAAGTCTGTCGAAAATCCCTTTTTTATTTTTTTAAAAATGTAAAATTCATATAAAAACATGTTTAAACAAATAACATAATAACATGTACACATCATAAACTAAACACCTTTACACATCACAAACAGAATACGTCTACAAGTATCAATTTTGTTACAATAAAAATAATCAACAAATATCCTCCATGTCCTCACCCTCCCCGTCCTTCTCATCCCCTCTGTCACCACCTACTAGTGGATCCTATATTAAAAAAATAATAACATTAGACATGCATGAATAAAAAAAATTATTTAAATTATAAATTAAATAATTTATTTAATTATATAAATTCAAACGAAGTTGATATATATATATATATATATACATATATATATATATATGAATTTATTAAGCTACTTTTGAAAGGGGTAATTTTAATGTCGAGTCCAAATCGGGTATCCAAATCCAATTCTGTCAACTCTCACAAATCACTCTTACCACCCAGGTTGTGTTGGAATAATCGAGATGCTAATTAGACATGTATTTTAGATTTTGGACCTCCAAGCACAACTTCTTTAATTTTAAACTAAGTGCATTTAGGGAATGTTAATTTGAGCGTCTAGCCCAAACCGGATGTCCGATTTGGATTCTGTCAGCTCTCCTAAGTTACTCTCACCATCTAGGTCATGTTGGAATGATCGACAGACTGATCAAACTAGTATTTAAAATTTTGAACTCTCGAACCCCTGTTATCTGGCTTGTTTTAAACTTAGTTCATTCTGAAAACTAAGTTAGTTTTAAATTAGGCAATTTTAATGTCAAGTCCAAACAGAATATCCAAATCAGATTCCAGCAGCTCTTCCAAGTCACTCTCACCACCTAGGTCTTGTTGGAACGATCGACATGCTAATCAGACTGGTATTTTAGATTTTGGACCCCCAAACCCTAGTTATCTAATTTGTTCTAAACTAAGTTAGTACTACAAGGGAAAGCGGATTTAGCGACGAAAATTTCTGACGGAATATTTTCTGCCGAAAATACCATCTATATTTTTGACGAATAGACGTTCGTTGGAGAGTCCGTCGTAACTTTCGACGGATTAATGTTCCGTCTGAAAAATCATCAGAATTTTAGACATAATTTACGATGAACATTTGTCTGTCGAAAAATTTGATGATTATTTTCAATGGAGGTTATTTCGGTCGTAAATTCCGTTTGAACTTTCAGACGAATGACGTTCCATTGGAAATTCGTCAGAAACAATTTCGACTTCCCTCCCCTGCCACCCCCCTCATGCCCCACCCGCGCATTTGAACTTTTCTCCCTCTCCCTCTCTCTCTCCGGTGAGCACGACGGTGTCTCCTCTCTCTCTCTCTCTCTCTCCGATAAGCGGTAATGACTCTCCCATTCACTCTCTCTCTCTTCCAGCGGTGTTGTCTCCCCCTTTCCCTCTCTCTGACGAGCGATGACAGCCCATCTCCCCATCTAGTAAGTCCTCCAGAGCTCTCTCCCTCTCTCACCATCTCCCTCTCCCACTCTCATCGTCTCCCTCTATCATAGTCTCTCTCCCTCTCCCTCTCTCGGTCTCCCTCTCCCTCTCTCTCCAACACACGCACACACTCATAGAGCAGGGTGCCCGATCGACCCCCTCTGCCTCCCTCTCTCTCTCTCTCTCCCTCTCTCGATCTCCCTCCCTCCCTCCCTCTCCCTCTCCCTCTCCCTCTCTCTCTAACACATGCACATGACGCTCGATCGACCCCCTCCACCTCCCTCTCCCTCTCCCTCTCTCGGTCTCCCTCCCTCCCTCTCCCTCTCCCTCTCTCTCTAACACATGCACGCATACACAGAGGGGGGTGCTCGACCACCCCATCTTCCTCTCCCCCTCTCCCTCTTCCTCTCACGATCTCCCTCCCTCCCTCTCCTTCTCTCCCTCTCTCTCTAACATACGCACACACTCATAGAGTGGGGGTGCCCGATGCCCTCTGTCTCCCTCTCCCTCACTCTGTCTCCCTCTCTTACTCTCTCTCTCTCACTGTCGCACACAGAGATGGGTAAGGCCCCCCTTATTCATTCACCCTCTCTCTATTTGTCTCTCATAGTGATCAAATTTTCATGCAGGGATATTAGCATCAGGGACGGCAACAGAGTTCATTCTTTCTTCCTGGCAATATTTCTATCAATAAATGGTCAATAAAATATTTTTAATTTTTATTATTTAATTTTATGTTTAATTTTATGTTTAATTTTATTATTTATTATTATTATGTGTGTGTTTAAATTTATTATTTATTAGATGAGATAGAGAAGGGAGAGGGAGGGGTGGGGTGGGTTGGGTGGCCTTCTGCCATCCGGGGTGTGTGTGTGTGTGCTAGTGAGAGAGCGAGAGATCAAATATAGGGGGTGGGGAAGGAGAGGGGGTCCGATGTGGGAGGCGAGGGTTTCGGGTGGGGGAGGGGAGGGGACAGGAGAGGGGGGGAGGGGGGGCCACAGATGGGAGGGTGGGGGGTATGTAGGCGATAGGAAGCGAGGGGAGGGTGGGGGGTACGTACGTAGGTGGGGGACGGGAGGGGAGAGGGGTTTGGGAGAGGGAGGGGGTATAGTGGAGAGGGCAGGGGGGTTCGGGAGAGTGGGGAAGGGGAGGGGGGCATGGCTGGGAGGGGAGGGGTGTCCTCCCACGCACTTATCCTATGGTTTCTTGGGAAGAATTTTTGAAGGGACTTGATTCTAGATTTGGCTTTGTTTCTCCAATTGATTCCCATGGTCTGTTGAGTAAATTAAGGCAGATAGGTTCGGTAACAGACTATATACACCAGTTTGAACCTCTCAGTAATAAAGTGTTTATGATGTAGGGGGACGGACCCATCCACTTCCCCGCATGTTTTCCCGCCGTTTAGACGGGATTCAAAGCAAGATTGAGTGGGTTTCCCTCATGTTACGGGTTATGAGCATGTTTCAGAGTGAGTGGCATGCTTGTTGATTCGGAGGTTGGTTTATGCATTTTTAGGTGTGAATGGATGTGCATTGGGTCGGGGATCGATTCCCCATGCTTCCCGCTCGCAATGGGGCGACTCGAGCGTGGATCGGGACCCTTAGAGAATCATCTAGTTCTATCGTAGCCGGAATCAGTCGTCCAACGGTTCGTATTAACCCATCATACACATGTAACACATCACGAGACGACTAAGGCTATCAAATCAGAAATCACGTGCTATTCCCATTGGATGTGAGTTACATGCCTCAGAACTGGGTCATCGGGCGTCGATTCACAAGACAGCCCTCATAGAGGTGGCATGACCAAATTATCATTTATTTCATCATTAAATACCCCAATTTACCTTTCCGTGGCAAAAATCAGATTTTTCGGGCCAAAACTGCCATTCCTGCAGTGGATCAATCGACCGACCCCTGGGTTTGGTCAATGCCGTTTCGGCCCAAAAAATCTAAATTTTCACCACAGAAAGGTAAATTGGGGTATTTAATGATGAAATAAATGATAATTTGGTCGGGCCACCTCTATGAGGGCTGTCTTGTGAATCGATGCACGATGACCTAGTTCTGAGAAACGTAACTCACATCCAATGGGAATAGCACGTGGTTTCTGATTTGATAGCCTTAGCCATCTCGTGATGTGTTACATGTGTATGATGGGTTAGTACAAACCGGTGGTTGTGAAATGATACTCCGGGGAAGGGGGCACAAAAGGGAGGGGAGGGAGGGGAGAGGAGGGGAGGGGAGGGGGGAAGGGGGGGCACAGAGGGGAGGGGGTAGGGGATGGGAGGGGAGGGGATGGGAGAGGATGGGTGGGGGGTTCGGGAGAGGGAGGGGGGCGCGGTGGGGAGGGGAGGTGTGTCCTCCCACGCACAGAGAAGGGAGAGGGACAGGGGGTACAGTGGGTGAAGGGGAGGGGGGAGGGTTTGGTTGTCCAAATTTTTTTTCAGCTTAGGATGTAAGCATTTTTAGGTTCCTTTTATAGTGTTTCTATTTTTAAATTTTATATATTGCAACTAGCTATTATAATGAAATGAATTGTTTAATTCGATATTATAAATTTTATGTTATTTAATTACATGGGGTATTCCCTATGAACTGAGGTGCGTGGGTGTGACTTAACATTACACGCACCTCAGGAGAGCGTGTTAAACCCGTGTCAATGAACCTTCCCATTCAAGACTTTGGGATTGATGTGTATATTCTCATTTTTTTGATGAGAATGTATATATCTACCTCAAAGTCTTGAATTATCCCGTTTGGACAGTCTGTGAATGTTTGATCGCACTTAGGCGGTCATTTACTATATGTGTTTGTACGGCTTGTTGAGAATTTTGGTTGCGTCTTCTCACTCTTCTCTAATATACCTTTATTGATTTTGAGTATTTTCTTAATCACTTACTAATAAGTGTTTAAGAAAATTTCTTAATCAATAAATGTTTTTGGTATATCAGAGAAGTGTGAGGAGATGTTGTCAAAATTTTTAGCAAATCGTATAACACATATAGTAAGTGATGGTGCGATTAAACCTTCATGGATGGGTTAAAAAATGATAATATAAATAATACCCCCTTCCTATGCAAATGGTCTATGGCGAACGATGTGAGAAAAGGGTCAGACTTATTTTCAGGAGTATTGATTTCAAAGTTATTTGTGTATTAACATTTAGTGGGTGCAGAAAAATGTTGACAGATCGTTCATAGATGTATCATAGCATAGTTGACTGGGTGGTGTCTATTGAGTTTAAGTATGGAGTTAAAGTTTATTCATTTTGCATTGGGGAATCCAAATAAAGCAATAAATCGGGACGATCACATTCGATGCTATTGTTCAGGTTGTAGAAACTTGATGTGACATTCACCATGGGATGTACAACATCATTTGTATAAGAAAGGGTTCGTGGAAGGTTATATGATTTGGACGTGTCATGGTGAGGATGTCTTGTCGTATGAGCCCGACAATGTTATAGGCACAAGTGGATATATGGATATGGTTGTAGATACTACTGATCCAAGTTTTAATGTTCATGAGGAACATGCATATATGGAAGGAGTGCCGAATAAGATAGCTGAATAATTTTATCAACTACTTAGGGATGCTGATGAGCCGCTGTGGGATGGTTATGAAAAATACACTCAGTTGTCTATCGTCTCACAATTGTTGAACTTGAAATCTGAATTTCACATCAGTGAGACTTGTTTTGACCATCTCCTCCTTCTGATCAAGAGTATGTTGCCTCAAGACGAGAAGTTACCTGAAACTTTTTACCGTGCAAAAAAGATGGTCAATGAGTTTGGGCTTGGATATGAGAAAATAGATGCATGCCTGAATCACAGTATATTATATTATAAAGAGGATGTAGGTAAGATATCTTGTTCTATTTGTTATCATGACATATTCAAACCTAAGAGAGGGGACAATTCAAAGTAAAAAAATGTACCGTACAAGGCATTGCGATACTTCTCTCTTATGCATGGACTGCAGCGGTTGTATATGTCCTCAAAGATGGCTCAACATATGGCATGGCACACCGAAAGAGTAGGCCGTGTTGATGATATAATCAGTCATCCTACCGATGGTGAAACTTGGACTCACTTCAGCCGTACTCATTTTACTTTCTCAAGAGAGCCACGTAATATTAGGTTGGGTTTATGCATAGATGGTTATAATCTATTTGGTGGTTCAGTGGCATCTTACTCTTGTTGGCCAGTGTTCATGACACCGTACAACCTTCCGCCGGACATGTGCATGAAGTGAGAGACACTACTTTTATCTTTAGTAATTCCTTGTCCAAAAAGTCTGGGAAAAAATTTGGACATATATCTCAGACCGTTGATTGATGAACCGAAATTTTTATGGACTGATGGAGTTATTACTTATGATGCATCTAGGAAGCAAAATTTTATTATGAAGGATGCACTGATGTGGACAATAAATGACTTCCCTGCATATGGAATGCTATCTGGTAAGAGCACACATGGGAGGTTAGCATGTCCTTATTGTATAGAAGATATTAAATCATTTGTATTGAAACATGGTGGGAAAGCATGCTGGTTTGATTGCCATCGGTGGTTTCTACCAAGTGACCACCCTTTCTGAAGGCAAAAGGACTCATTCCAGAAAACACTATTGAAATGGATGAAGCAGACTTACAACGAGTGTCTGGTCGACATATGACAGCATAGGTGCAAAATTTACCAGATGTAGTACAACTGTCTGGTAACACACGATAACTCCCTAGATTTGGAAAGGATCACAACTAGAACAAGAAAAACATTTTCTGGGAATTGCCTTACTGGTCAACTCTTCTTGTACGACACAATATGGATGTCATGCATATCGAGAAGAATATTTTTGATAATGTGTTCAACACGATCATAAACATAAAAGGCAAAATAAAGGACAATGCCAAAGCGTGTATGGACTTAAAGATGCTTTGTAAACGTTCATAATTGGAACTACAGAACATACATGAAAAGTTATGCAGCCTAAAGCAACTCACGTGCTTAGTGATACACAGATCAAGGAAGTGTGCCAATGGTTGAAACAGTTGAGATTCCCATATGGATATGTGTCCAACATAACCCGTTATGTGAATGTTAATGAGGGGAAAATATATGGACTAAAAAGTCATGAATGTCATGTGTTCATGGAGAGGCTGGTACCCATTGCATTCCGTGACTTGTTGTCAAAGCCTGTATGGGGAGCACTGATCGAGCTGAGTCAGTTTTTCAAGATTTCATGTGCATCAGAACTCAGATTTCGGGATGTATAAACTATATAAGAAACTGTGGTCACGACCGTTTGCAAGCTAGAGAAGATATTTCCTCTCGCATTCTTCGATTCGATGGAGCACCTGATTATCCATTTGCCATACGAGGCTATAGTCGGAGGGCCAGTACAATTTTGATGGATGTATCCATTTGAGAGGTATGTGAGAATTTTTTTTCTTTCAATTGCCACATGTGTACGATATGTATGTCATTGTCATTTGAACTGCTCTTGTAGGTGCATGCATGAACTAAAAATGAAAGTTCGCAACAAGGCGAATGTGGAGCGTTCGATTGCTAAGGCATGTATTATTGAAGGAATTTTGAACTTCTATTCAATGTCCTTTGAGCCTGAGATTTAAACTCATCATACTCGACCTCCATGTAATGATGATGGGGGAGTTGCTGATTCATCCGATCAGCTCTCTATATTTAAGCAACCAGGAAGTGTGTTCAGACGTTGCTTGACTTGCACGCTCGAAGATAGAGAGTTGTACGCTGCAGAGATATATATTCTTCTGAATTGTTCTTAGATTGAACCCTATGCTAAGTAAGATCTGAACTCACATTTTCTTATGTACATAAGTTGTTTACCCTTCTGCTTGTCATTTAAGGTAGTGTTGTATTCATATTGTAGACAATTTGATTCAGAATTAGTCCAAAAATATCCAAATATCTAGGATATGGAGGTTGAAAAAGAATGCGAGAAGATTTTTGCCAGATGGCTGAGATATCGAGTTAGTGTCGATCGTTGAATATATACATTTTCATTTACTTCTGTTGAGGTAAATGTTAATATTTTAACTACTCTGATTTACATAGAGGTTGAACAAGGTCTTATTTCTGATGAAAGAGTATAGGAGATAAGTTATGACCTCTCGAAAGTTGCACGTGCGCGGCTATCTAGGATATATTATGAATGGATACAAATTTCACATGAGGGATTATGAACGAAATAAGTCTACGATGAACAACAGTGTATGTGTTACGGGAAGTGTATACAATGAAAATAGACTGGACTACTATGGTATTCTTGAGTAAGTCATAGAATTGTAGTATCTGGGACAAAACTATCATGTATTCATATTTAAGTGTTGTTGATTTGATTCTAATTTTGTTTGACATGACACAACATATGGGATTGTCGATGTCAAACATAGGTCTAAAATGAATATATATGAGCCGTTCCTTTTGGCTGCACAAGCCCAGTAAGTGTATTATTTAAGCTATTCACTTTCCAAGAATAAAGATTGGTGGGCAATTTGTACGGTTAAAGCAAGACCTTTTCCCAATTATGAGTTGAATATGAGTGAAAATATCTTAGAGGATGTCAATGCCGAATATTTTCAATCAGACGGAGTTGGCGCTGTAGGTTCCACACATCTTCATTTGGATGAATCTGATGAGTCACTTTTGTTACATGCGGGAAATGAAGTGGAAGAAGTCGATCTGACGGAGCTAAATGTTTCTATTACAGGGGAGGAGGCGTTCTCTGAGGAGAAAGAGTTTGAATCTGATGAGGCTGAAGAGGATGACAAAGATGAGGCTGAGTTAGATATATCATCAGCATCTGAAGAGGAAATGAATAATATTTGATAATTTACAAATAAAATTTTGCATTTTTGTATAATTTTTAATGGCTATTAAAAATCTTATATAGTTATGGATTAATATGTATTAATTTTATTGCTCTTAACAAAGAGATCATCCGAGGAGGTCGTAGTGGGAGTGGGAGGAGACAGGACAGTGGTTGGGGCCCTACTTCCTCCTCTTTGGTGTTTACTTCGGGCATAGGTATATCTATTCAAATATTTAGCTATATAAGTTTATTAATTATGTATCAGCTTAAAAGATTTCTTTATTATAGGTCCGAGTGTCAGCTCACCAGCTGAACATGGCACACCGCCACCACTGCAGTTGACAGGTATGTCTATTTTGAAGTTGCCTGAAATGTTGTATGATTATATGTTTTACCTATGACATTTAGTTCTTACAGGGCTGAGTGCCCTTGTACCAGCTATGCAGGGCACACCCCCACCACCTCCCGCTACGAGTATATCTATTTAAATTTCTAGCAAAATATTCTTTAATTAGGGGGTTTGCTTATGACATGTAATTCTTACAGGTCCTAGTGCCCTCCCACCAGCTGTGCAGGGTGCACCCCCACTACCTCCCACTACAGGTATGTCTATTTAAATTTTTAACAAAATATTCTTTGATTAGGGGGTTTACTTATGACATTTAATTATTACAGGTCCCAGTGCCCTCCCACCCGCTGTGCAGGGCACACCCCCACCACCTCTCGCTACAGGTATGTCTATTTAAATTTCTAGCAAAATATTCTTTGATTATATATTGTGCTTATGATATTTAATTCTTACAGATCCTAGTGCCCTCCTACCAATTGTGCAGGGCACACCTCCACTATCTCCCGGTACATATATGTCCTCTTAAATTTCTATCAAAATATTCTTTGATTAAATGTTTTGCTTATGACATTTAATTCTTATAGGTCTTAGTGCCCTTGTCGGCTTCTCCGCCCAGTCGACAGAGGATGTCAACAGTCATCATGAGGATGAGGAAGGTGGGGCCCATGATGGGCATCTGCTGTGTTGGATCTCCGGGTAAATTTATTGATTTATGAATTATATTCATTATTTATCCTTCAACTGTGTACTGCCAACTATTTTAACATTTGTAATTGCAGTGATAAATTAGAACCTGCGGGGGCTATCCATCATGCTATGAGAATCGTAATTGCGCATGTTCCTGGGTTGGTAATGTCTTTCAAAGAATTTTCGATCAACGTCTGGGATTTGTTGTTCGACATGTTCACAGAATGTAATTTAATCATTTAATTCACATCTTTCCCAAACTCAAACGTGCTTAGTATACTAACCCATATAACTTAATCTATTTATAGCAGACTTATCAGTTCACGAGTGGACAAGATGCGGAGAGAGCTCATTTTTTCTGGGAGGCTATTATGCAGACAAATTATAGGAAGATATTGCATGAGGCCCGAGTAAGGGCTCAGAAAAAAGTTGGTGGGAGCCAAGATCGATAGCTCTAGAAGTAGCACCATCCTCTTTGGATGAGAAAGGAGTATTGGGACGCTGTATGTGACAAATGGGCTGATCCTAGGTGGATAGAAAAGTCCCAAAAATCGTCAGCAAACAGGGCATCACAACCAGACGCAATGTGCATATGAGTAGGTCCTTCTCTTTCGTGACCCACAAAGAAAAATTGTTAAGTAATATTTCAATTTATCTTCTTATATTTTATTCATATATATGACATTTTTTGTATGATTTGTAAAACAGGTCATGGATCTCCATCATTCCTAGAGATGTTCGACAGAACACACAAAAAGAAGGGGACGGATCAGTTCATCCGGGAGACAGTCTGCTCAGTAGCGGTAAGTTTATATACATATGCAAGTTTTTCTTTTCATTTAAATATGACTGATTTATATGAAATTTACAAGTTTTTTTATTCAATTTGTAGGAAACATATGGCAGGCATGTGATGGAGAAGTACAGCGAGGGGGGTTCGTAGCAGTCGGAGTTAGATCCGGTGGCATCGGTGGCAGCAGCTGGCGTATCAAAGAAAGGCCGGCTATATGGTTTTGGGTAGAGCTTGGAGATTAGCACAGTGATATCATCGTGTGCAAGTTCAAGCGTTGCCCCGACCAGTAGTAGTGCCTTTAGTACCCCCCACCCGGCCCCAGTACTTCTTTAAGCGACGTCAAAGACATCATCCGAGTGGAGATGTCTGATTTTCAGCGGCAGATGAGGATAGAGATGTCCAACTAGGAGGCGCGCATGTTGCTGGCACTCACTAGCCTCGTCTCCCAAGCGAGGCTTCTCCCTCATGGACTACCCTCGACCACGGCACAACCCCTTCAGGTGAGTTTTTGTTATATTTTTATTTTGGCATAATTTTGACTTATAAAATCAATGAATATATATGAATTTTGATTCAAAGTAACAAGACCCTCTTTGATATAAGAATAAATCAAGTTAAGATGGTTTATATGAGATAGAATGAGTTATTTTTGTTTGGCTGACGGAATCTGATTTGGATATCTAGTTACGCTCAGTGATAAAATTATTCAATTCAGAACTAAGTTAGTTTTCAAAACTAACTTAGTTTAAAACAATTGAGATAACTAGGGGTTCAGGAGTCCAGAATGTAAAATACTATCCTGATTGACGTGCCGCTCATTCCAACACGACCTAGGTGATGAGAGTGACTTGTGAGAACTGATGGAATCTAAATCGGATACCCAATTTAGGCTCGGCACTCAAAGAACATTCCCTAAATGTACTTAGTTTAAAATTAATAAAGTTAGGTTCGACTTCACTCTCATGAAACATGTCCTCACTGCTATTCCACTTTATACGATGATGGTACTCTCTCTTCCTGCGGGTTCTGTCAATGATATCAATCGTCTACTGCCAAATTATTTTTGGGGATTTTTTGAGGGCCGACCAAAGCAGCATTGGATTAGCTGGAGCTAGATCTACACACCCGTTGACTCGGGTGGCCTTGGTGTTCTCTCTCTCCCGGAGCTACAGTTGAGCCTACGCATGAACCTATTGTGGTCAACCATTACTACTTCCTCTACTTCATCTTTATGGGCCTCTTTCTTTCAGGCTAAGTATTTGGCTAATGTGCATTACTCTGAAGCATCGTTTAAACAAATGAAGTCCCCGGATAGAGCTGTCTGGTTGCGGGCAGCGCAACTTATTTATAAGCACCATAGAGTTCTTGTTGATCCTATTCTTTCCACTTTAAGCTTTTGGTATGATAAATGGGCTGGAGAGAGGCCGCTGAAATCCTTCATTCCTGAAGATGATTGGTCAACCATTGATAACAGATTGAGTACTATGGTAGAAGTTGTTTCTAACCTGCTTCACCCCCAATTCTTGATGGCTTAGAGGCATGTTCCGCCACAAATTACCTCTGCTATTCTAATTAGAAATGCCCCTTCGGATCAGTGGATTTGGTGCCCAACAGCAAGCGGACTTTCCTCCACCAAATCCGCACGCCATGCTACAACATATCTTGATCATTCCTGGCCGAGCTTCTAGAAGAGGCTTTGGAAAGCTCCTTTCCCTGCTAAATGGGCTATCCTTCTTTGGAAGATCCAGCGCCGAGCTGTGCCCACTGATAATTATATCTGTAGGTGTGGGATTTCCTTGTGCTCAAAATGTGTGTGCTGCCCTTATGGTGACATTGAAATAGCCGGCCACCTATTTTTCTATGGGGACACAGCTTCGGCAATGTGGGCTCATTTTGATTCTCTGCTCTGCATTGACTGGAGCAACCTTGGAGCGCACCCTGACATCTCTATTGCTTTCCACCATATTTTTTCATCCTCTGTTCATGGAATTTTATCTCTTGTCACCATGGCAGCTATCATATGGGAGATCTGGAGATCAAGAAATGCTGCTAGATATGATGCGCTTCTCATGTCAATTTCCAAATTTTCAAATAATGTTGTGGCGCATAGTAGGTCTCTTCTACCATTATTTAATTGCTCTACTTCTGCTATTTCCCGGCGATCTCTTCAGGCGTTGCTGAGCTGGGGGATCGCTCCCCCCTTTCTTCCATGGCCAAACCTGTTATAGTCAGGTGGACCTCCCCACCATCACACATGCTCAAACTCAACATTGATGGTGCTTTTAAAAGGAATCTTTGTGTTGCTGGTGGAGGCGTAGTACTTCGTAATTCCTCTGGTGACAAAATCTGCGCTTTTGCTCGTCATTACCCTTTCCTTTCCAGTCTAGAGGCGGAAGCTATGGCTATGCGTGATGGGCTTCGTATGTGTGAGTTCTATGGTCTGTCAAAGTTTATCCTCGAGTCTGATTCAGTTGTTCTGGTAGGGATTATCCAGAAGACATTTTCTTGCCCATGGAGACACATCCATATCGTTGGTCACATCACTCGCCTTGCTAATGACTTGCAGTTTTCGGTGAAGCACACCTTCCGGGAAGGCAACAATGTGGCTGATTCCTTAGCTAATTGGGCGTGTACTCTACCTACTTTTGTTTTTTTGGAACAATTGGGCTAATCTTCCACATGATGTTAGGGGACATCTTAGGATAGACAAGTTGCAATGTCCATCTATCCATTTTTGTTCAGCCTGATTAGGCCCTCTTTGTATCTGTTTATTCATCTTTAATAAAAAAGAGTAAGTAAGATAAAAGAAGGATAAACAGGGTTTAAGTATGAAAAAAAAAAAGTTAGGTTCGAAGGTCTAAAATCTAAGATTCTAGTCTAATCGACATGTCGATTGTTCCAACACGACCTGAGAGGTAAAAGTAACTTGTAAGAGCTGACAGAATCTAAATCGGATATCCAGTTTGGGCTCGACATGTCACGCCCCGAGCATGGAAGGAACCCGGTACACGTGACGAGTTTATATTGTTCATGTCAATCAGAGCATAAGGAAGTTCGACATATAGACAAGTGCGCAAATAGAGACAATAACCAAGTCCTTTACTCATCATTACCGTAACTTATCTCCATTACATCATCCTTTAAAATGAAAAAAGTAGTAATTGACATTCTAGACTCGATAAAGTAAAATTATAATAATAGACTCAAGAAAGATGAAAAAGACACGACTAGGTAGTAGCTTCAATGATCGGAATGGCTCTACTCTCTTCACTCGTGTCCATTCCCATCGGAATGATCTTCGTCATCGGAGTTACCTAAAAAATAGGGAAAAACTAGGGTGAGCGAACGCTAATAAGTGTCCATTTTCTATGATAATCCATTACATATACACCATTTTATGTGCACATAATTAGACAAATATACATATTTCATAGTTAACCTCAACTCAACATACAAATTGGGCATTTCACGCGAATTGATTAATTCGATGATATCATTTAATAAAGTAAAGTTGAGGGCCATGAGCATTAATTCTCCATTTCATAATCATGAGAATTTGTGATTTATGTGTACATTGTGATAATTTTTATGGATTAAATCGCAATTATGTGTGTGCAGGACACTAAAGGCAATTGCAAGAGAAGCCGGGGGCAAAATAGTTCGAAGACAAAGAGAAGAAACCCTAGGGCGCCCTCTTCTCTCTCCCTTCATGATTGACCAAGTCAAATTCATCAGCCACCTATTTTTTGGAGGGAAAAAAATTTAAAGTTTACAATAGAGAAAATCAAGGAGGGAAAAGAAAACTCAAAGTTTGAAAAGGAGGAAATCAAGGAGGGAAAAGAAAATTCAAAGTTTGAAAAGGAGGAAATCAAGGAGGAAAATGAGGAGGATCTTGACCAACAAGGAAGGGGGGTGCCCACCTTGTCTCCATCCCTCATTCATCTCATCTTCATCTATCCTACCCCTCAATCTCTATCAAACTTGATCTCCACCATCCATTTGACATATTTTTCATATAAATAGCTCATGTCAAGGAGGAGAACGGGAGTATTTCTTTTGGCAATTTTCACCCTTCCTATCCTAACCCTAGGCTGCCAATTTTCTCCCCCTTCTACCCATATTCACCTCTTGCTTTCTTCACGAATGTTCTTCATTTTTTAAAGCTCTACAACTTCTTCTTCATCATCTTTAGCTCGTTCTGCATGGTTTTGATGTTATTTCTTATTTTTCAGTGTTATATCCTGTGCATTCGTAGACAACATTATTATCTGTTCTTCCCCATTTTGCTCCTTCTTTTGTCCCTTTTATCATATTACACTTTTTACAAAAGTTGTTCACCTCTCTGTCCTCTACAATTTTTTCTTCTTCATCATCTTCTAATTCCTTCTGGTTTTCAAGTTATGTTCGACTTTTCAATGCTCTGTCTCTAATTTTCACTGTTAACATTTTAAAGCCTTCTTCTTCTTCTTCCATCTCACCTAGGTAGCCTTAGTTAATCTCTCCTTCATCACCATTCCCTTCTCTTCTAAACCATTGTTATCTCCCTTAGCTTCAACTTGATCTCTCCCTTCGTCTCCATAGATCTCTCTCACCTCATACATTCTCCTCCAAGAGCGGCTTCAATAACGAAGGTGACTTCCTCCCGGCGTAGACGACATCTTCCGCGAGGTGGTTTGTGATCCAAGGCCAAGAGAGGATGGCGCCTGTTGTATATGCCTTGCATATATTTTTGATGATAACTAAACTTAATAGTTGATTGCCCATGTTCTTAATGACTGTGTGCATCCATGTTGTTGTTCAAATATGATTGAGATGACAAATGGCTTGAGGCACACACATGTTGGTCAAATGCATGGCTATATGGTTTTGACCCTTGGCTGAGAATGTTTGTTTTACAAGAGGTTTCAAGCCTACTTCACTCATGGTAGTTGCGGTTCACAATGGTTGCATGGCTTGCTAGCGTACGAGTTCAGTTTGAATGCATAAGTCTCTCATTCCAATCATGAGAAATGCTCAATGATTTAAGCCTTCCAAATGTATAAACCAAGTTAAACCAAACCCAAAAATACATAGAATGAATGAGGACATGAAGTTCATGCATGCATCATATGAATGTTTGAGCTATAGTTCTAATCAATTGTCTATGTTTTTGCAGGTCAAAATACTCAGTACAAATCCTCAAGGTCAAAGGAGTTTCATCCCATGGACTGCAAATGGGTTTAAGGGGTTGAATGTTGGAAATCTGGAAAATCACAGATTTCGGTTGACCGCCAGCATTGGGTCGGTGGACCGGTTTTCCCAGCAACAAAAGCCCTCCTTCTGAAAAATTCCGATCGACCACCCCATGACCACTGGTCGACCGCCAGCCCCGATGCAGCCTTGTTTGACTATGTGGTTCAAGCTCGTGGAGAGGTCTTTCTTCCCATTTGTTTAATCCCAATGCCCCCAATTAAGCCATGGTTCGTGGATCTGGTCTGGGGTATATCTCTTGACCATTCAAGAGATATAAAAACAACATAATGGGGTCATAAACCCTAATCACTTCAAGAGTGATCCAAGAGAGGCTATCAAGGGGGAAAGTGAGCTACTGCAAGAACAAGAAGAGCTGCATGAACAGTACTCCGTCCAGCAAACTCTTCATCCATCTGAAGCTATTCAAGCTCAATCTGAAGCCATCAAAAGCTCCAATCAAGAGAAGAAGCAAGCAAGCAAGCAAGGATTCAAGGGGAGGCTGCCCAAGGGAGAAGGAAGAACTACTGTAGCTCCATGAATAGTAATTCGTGGAAGATTTCTTCATCCATCTCCAAGTTCTTCAAGCTTTATCTGAAGCCATTCAAGCTCCATTCAAGTGAAGAAGGAAGCATCGCTCAAGATCTACATCATACATTCAGGGGAGACTAAATCAGGAGTTCTTCTCAACTGTGCTTCATTACCTTTGTGTCTTAAGTCTTAAATTTGTGTTCGTCATAAACCGTAAACATTCGCGTGTGTGTGTGGATCGATTCGGATCCGTGGTCATGTGTGTTTGGTTAGCTCAGATTCAAGTGTGTGCGTGGATCTTCTTATATCTGCGTGTGTGTGTGCAGATCTATCCAGATCCGGTTGTATAAGTGTGTAGAGTGATGCATCTGTCGCAACTCATGTGTGTGTGTGTGTTGTTGATCCAGTCATCGGATCATGTTGGAGCTCGTCTCTGTCTGTATGTTGGAGCTTGTCTCCGTGTGTGTGTTGGGGAGCATCCCCGTGTGTGTGTGCAGGCGTCGCCCTACGTGTGTGGTTGGAGTGTATCTCCGTGTTGGGGATTCATCCCCGTGCTGGTTTCCAGCAGTGAAGCGTCACCGGGTTTTAGTGAGGGGTGGACGTAGGATTGCCGTTGTTGCATCCGAACCACCTTAAAAATCACCGTCCACTATGGTTTGAGCTGTGTGGTTTGGATCATTTCTTCTACCTCAATTCTATGTGATTGTTAATGCATACTTCGTTTCGGATTTAATCATGTAGATCTTGAATAATTCATCTCATCACCAAATAGATTTTGATAAACCTAGTTTGTGAATAAATAGTTTTGAACCTCTTAATTGATGCTTCATCACATTTCCTAAAAAGGTCAAAAGCTTTCTTAAAATTTGTAATCACCCAATTCACCCCCCCCCTCTTGGGTGTCATTGATCGTCGGACTTCAATTGGTATCAGAGCTAAGACTCTATTTTTCATAGATCTAACGATCTAGAGAGATCCAGATCAATGACTACCGAAATGTACACATTGAACTCTCCGCCCATGTTTGATGGTTGCAATTTTGATTTATGGTTAGGAAGAATGCTTAGTCTAGTCAATTCATATGATCCTAAGCTATGGAAGCTTATTTCACATGGTCCTTATGAATTGCCTAAAGACAAATGTGTCTGGATTGCAAATCAAAAGCTCAAACATGATCAAAATTGTTTAGTTTTAAAGTAATTTACTGCCATAGTCAATTCTAATCTTTTTTCGTTTGTCTCCCATTGCAGACTCGCGAAGGAAATATTGGATGGATTAGCAGACTTCAAGGAAGAACATGAAGACCAATGTCCTGTGGCAGGCACGAGTGATCAAGAGAGTGATCATCAAACTGGATCAAGCTCAAAGGTAAATTCTGATTCTGATAATGAAGATGAATTTAGCTATGAAGAGTTGTTGAATGCATATGATGAGTTTGCTGATAAATACAAGAAGTTAAAATCGCAAAACAAAAAATTGAAAAAGGATGCTGGACAAAATAAGTGCAATTCCTCTTGTAAAAAATGTTTGCATCTAGAGGAATTGATTGAATCTCATGTGTTCAATCTTGAAATTCTTAAAGATCAAATTTCTTCTTTGGGAAATAAAAATAAAGAGCAGAGAGAGAGAGAATAAGTCTGATGAACAATGGCCAAAACGAATTTGCTCATGATAAAAAGTTTGAAAAAGAAAATGAGAAACTGAAGGAATTGAACATGGCCATTTCTGAAAGATTGCTTGCTTTTGAAAAAGAAAAATCTGTGAATATTGATGAATCTGAAAAAATGCATGCTTTGTTACAAGAAATTGAAAGACATAAAACCATCAATACTACTTTACATGAACAAGTCAATTCGCGTGAAAATGAGATGGCTTCCTGTGAATTGCACATTTCATCACTAGAAAAGGAAATCCTTGATTTGAATGCTTCATTATCTAGATTTGTGAATGGTCAAGAAAACTTGGACAAATTGTTAGGAATGAAAGTGAACTTTCAAAGAGAAGGGCTGGGGTTTAATCCTGTGAACAAAAAGAAATTTGAAAGTAAACTACATACTTCATTTGTTCATACCACTTATGCACCCAGCACCTCCACATCTCACTCCTAGCAACACACCATGTCAAGAACTCTACCCAATTCGAAAAACAGTGTGAATGTCCAAAAGATTCAAAAAGAAAACAAAAATCTGAAAATCACCTTGCATCAAAAATCCAAAAATGCTGCTAGCCTCACAATGCATGTTAAGCATAATTCTGACACACACACACACATCCATTGATGAAGAAACTCTCATGCTTTTACTACGGAAGACATGGACATGCCATGCACAATTGTTTCATTATGAAAGATGATGACTTGAGAGCATGTAGAAACCAAGCTGGTCTGAAAAATTCAAAGTAATCATTTACCACAAAACCTTCCATGCATTGTAATCACTGTGGTAAAAGAGGTCACACAAAGTCACACTACTGGTTACTCATGAAGAAAAAGAGTTTTCACTCAAAACACCATGCTCACATACACAAACCAGTAGAGCCAATGAGAAAGAAAATTGTAATGCCACGTGTTTCCCCCATCACTTTGGTAAATCTGGAAATGTTAAGCATGATTGTTTTCTTGTGAAAGATGATGATTTAAATGCTGTTAAAAATTAAAAATTACATGCCAATGTTGCTGCTAACCCACAAAGACCCAAAAGCATTTGGGTACCTAAGATTGCCAAATAAGAAATCTATTTTACAGGTGTGCCATGGAGTGTAAAGTATGAAATCTATTTTCAATCAAGAAGGTAAGGCACACGGGCCAAGTGGCATAAGTCAGGTCAAAAGAAAAATAAAAAAATAGAATCTGAACACTCAGGTGATATCCCGCTCACTTCTCTAGAAAAGGTGCTATGTCTTGTATTGACTTGTGCTGAATCTTATGTGATAATGCATTTGGTGTATATGAATGTCATTCATGACTATTTGCATATCCTTGAGTATATCACTAGTCATAGAGCATCTTGTTAATGGGGAACTTAAAGATTCGTCAAATCATGATTTCTCTACTTAAGTTTGCATACACCTTCAAATCCTGTCATGCCAAAACTCATCCTTGTGAACTCATGCCATAATGCATTGCAATTCTCTTCTCTTCATCACATCCATGACTGCATATGGCATTAGAACTTTTTGGATCAATTCACATTCATGCATACATTAAGGAGGAGCAACCACATTCATCATATGAATTTAGTCTTTAGGTTCACATATGAGTCATGCATTAAATCTAGAGCTTTCTAGGGGATGTTGGTTGTTAAAAGGAATTTTTCATGTCATTGATTAATAAATTTGAATCGAAATTAACAAATCAAGTCCTTTTATCTTTGGATGCAGATTATACTCCCAAAATCTAAATGATGATGGGCTGGTCATGGCCAAGCTTGAATCAATGAAAGGAATACCTTGCAAGGATGAAAGATGATGAGAACTTTCTCAACTGCCACCAGGAGATGGGATACCAAAACTTGAATAACGTCCTGGATCGACTCAAGTACAAGTTGGTAAAAGTCTTATACGTGCTGAATCAAGTACCCAAGACATGGTATGAAAGGCGCACATCTCTTTTACTTGAGAATGGGTTCAATAGGTAATGTTGATCAAATACCTCTCCCGAGGCTAATCAGGTAAAAGATATTTTAGTGGTTCAAGTATATGTGGATGATACTTTTGTTGGAACTACTAATAATGCCTTACGTGATCAATTTGCAGGGATTGTGCAAGGAGATTTTGAAATAAGGTTAATGGGTGAACTGAAATCTATTCTTCTTTGGATTGCAAGTGGAAGACTTGGAAGATGATGGATGCTTAAGGCACAAGTATTCAAAATCAACTTCTAAGCTCTATTTGAAAAACCCATATTTGTTTTAACCATATTTCTATGAATGAAAATAAAAAAAACTGGTTTTGTTATTAGAATGCATATCCATTTTCATGCATATACATTATTAATGAACTTTGACATTTGCATGTGGGAGATTATGGAATGCACCTCTCAATAGGTCTGCTGCACTCAGGTATACAATTCTGAAAACTTGACAAATTGGTTGAATCTAGTTTTATGTGATGAACTTGTCAAATTGGTTGAACCAAATTGAAGTTCTTGAGAAATATGATTGGCTATTGAATATTTCTCAATTTGAATTGCATAATCACATTTGAGTTTAACTGCACATCTGGTATATCAAATGGCGTCTGTGGAAGAGTGGATTATGTCCATTTGGAAGCATTCCCTATGCGTTGAGCTGGGTCTTCGGACTAAAATCTCCGTCTCATACTAGATCTTGAAAATCTTTGACTAGCTTGTGATTGGTTGATTTGTGGATGAATTCTTAAACTGAGCTACTTAAATTGAAAATATGTTTCTGATCAAATAGTCTAAACATTTGGCTTGTAGATGATCTCTCATTTCAAAAACTTGTGAAAGACTTTTGAAAATCTATTTTGAACAATTTCTGAAAACTAGGTTGCATTGCTTAATTTTTGATCATGCATGCACCCTTATTCATAAAGGTCATGTCATGAAAGATGCTTGTTTGATTCATTAGTAAAATGTGAATGCCATTGTCTCACTGGTTTGAAAAACAAGCACGTGCATCTTGCCTTTGAATGTTGCATTGTATTTTTATATCCTCATAGGGTGCATTGCATTAGAACTCATGCATTACATGCATTTAGTTCATTCAACTGAAAGACAGGTAAAACGCATGTTGCACCCATCTTAAACTTTTTCATGAAATTAGAACCTTCAAATAAAATCTGAAATCTTGCATCACCTCGCATATGTGCATATCATTTTATGCATATCATTCACATAGTGCATTTGTAAAATAAAAAATGAAGCTCATCATATGCATTGTTACATAGTTGGCATCTTAAGCATGCATATCTTTGGGGCCAATATCACAAATTACAGATCTTTTCATCTTGAATTGCATATTGCATTAACTCCCAATGTGTGCTTGCATGCTTATATATGTTATTCAACCCCATCCCTTAGAATTTCAAGGACCTTATGCCTTCTTGATAACTAATGTTACATTTGAGTCATTATTGGAGTGTTTCATGTTATACACTCTGGGGGAGTTCATATTTCAAAAGTACATCTATTTTGGGGGAGTTGCACTGTTATGTGTTCATAATATTTTCGGTATATATGCTGAATCAAATTCATACACTTCTTGCACAATATGTGAAAATGAGTGTTAAAGATAAGGATATATGAATTTCTTTTCAACACTCTCGAAATGTTAAACTTGCTGCATGTATGTTGACGAGACAGTTGAGGAAAAAGCTGCCTACCTATCCTTGTTGAAAAATCTGGAATGAAAATGAAAGACATAGCAATACTCAGTCTCACTGAGTAAATTGGGCAGATGTCACCTGAGACGTGATGTGGTTCATTTCTAAAAAGTGTTGACTAAAGTACCTATGTTCAAAATGAGGTGAAATGGTTCAGTATTCTGAGTAACTGGGGATTCTAGCATGAGCTCCATGCGTCTACTCACGTAAAAAGGATTTATTTGAACCCGATCATTCTTAGAAAAAATTCTGATTATCCTTGGGAAATCATTGAAATTTGGTGTGAAAAATCTTTTGAGGTAGAGCGAAGCCTCCAATACGCTATTCTCAAAATTGAAGTGCAGTCTGTAAAATGTCTCATTGTGTTGATCTGAAAATCTGAATATCCATATTGTAACTATCGTTTTTCATGTTACTCACTTACACATCTAGAAATTTGATTTATTATGTATTCATAAAATTGATTGACCACTTTAGCAATTGCATGAATCTCCTATATGATTGCACAATCTCCTATGTGCTACACATGTGCACTCCGGTTGTCATGACTCTCATGCATCATTCTTGTACCCATTCCCTACTTATATAAGAAAGGGGGAGATATGCTTGCATGTATATTTTTATGTAAATATTTGGTTGCATTATGTGCATTTCATATAATTCATTTGTATGTAACTAGCTTCATTCACTTCAAAAGAAAATGTAAAAATCAAAAAATCAATAAAATTCTAAAAATTTGGACTTCAATTTCTTTACACTTGCTATATGGGGTATTTGCCTTCAATTGGTATCATAAAAATCAAAATTTTATGACCCTCACATAGAATTAATCATCACATTTTTTTAATTCAACAATTGCCCCAGTTGGCTTTCATTTCATTGTGTGCTTGCATTCATAGTGTCATCATGTCTGTTTAATTGCATTGCATGCATTCATAGTAACATCATATGCTTGCATTGAGTTTTTGTGCATTTCCAGAAAATATAAAAATCAGAAAATTTGAAAATCACAGAAAATCATTTGATATGTCATCTTATTGTTGCTTTGCTCTTGCATCTTGTGAAACTCTGAATTGGGTTCTAGAATGGTGCGGACACCAGAGCACACGAGCGGCACGAGTCGGCGAGCCACCGGTACCGTATGCAGAGCACCACCCGAGCCACTTCGGCATCCATCTGACTCGGAGACAGTCTGGAGACTCCCCCCTCAGTCTCGGAATTTATCACATTTATTGGGACTTTATTTGTGTGTAATGTGTTTTTATTTATCTTTATTTCGGTTTGTAATTTGGCTTGTAAGAGGGGCTTATTTGCAAATTGGATCCCTTGGGTCCCACGGGCCCCCCAGACCCCCTCCCATTGATCCTCCTCCTCCCTAGGGCCCATGTGGGGACAGTCAACATGTCAAATGTGGGCTTCCAGAAGGGTGGGCCAAGTGGGAGACAATTGGCCTTAAAGGTCAAGGTTGGCCACCAACCTTGCCTACAAAGTCTAGGGGGCACCCCCCTCTCACCATCACCCCTTTTATTTTTTTTGTAAAATGGTATTAGAACTAATTAGTTCTATCCCATTTGTTTATTCCCCAAACCCTAAGTCTAAGGGTATTTTGTGTCTTTTGGTCTTTCATATAAATACCATGTATTTCTCAATTTAGTGGAATTAATGAATACAATTTATCAGAAATCTCTTGGAGCAGCAAGGGCCGCCCCCTCCTCTCTCTCTCCTCTCTCCCCCTTTGGCAGCTGGGAAGGCTGTGTTCTTGAGGTGTGAAGCCTCCCTATCAGTTTCGGTGATCGCCGCCGCCGCCACGTGCCGCCATCGCACCACCACGGTTGCCGCCGGTGTTCTGTCCATCCTGGACAGAGGTGCCTTCCATGAATTTTTGCTTTCCACCCCGATGTCTTCTTGAGCTTGGATTTTCAGGGGGTGTTCCAGAGGTTCCCACCACCTCTCAGAAAAATCGGTTTGGCCTCCAGAGCTCGTTTGATAATTTCCCATTTTCGTTCTTCATCTCTTTCCAGATCTATCTATTTTCAACTTTGATTTCCACCCGCCCTGAGTTTACAATCTGCAGACCACTTCTTGATTTTCCCAGGAGCTCCCAAATTTACTGGGAGTTCTGTCTAACTATCTTTCCATCCCCAATTTTTCGTGGAATTTCTAAAGGCCTCCACCTATTATTTAAAAATCATCTTCAGGTCCATCTACAGTTCTATTAGCCAGTGTCCAGATCCGACCACCAGTCACTATAAAATCCATATCAAATCGAGGCCTCCACCAATCCCTTCACAAGACCTATTGCCGTTTGTCTATCTCTCCCCTCCATAACCTTCATGAAGAGGTCGACGTCTGAATCGGAGATTTGGTTTACGGTCAAAGGCAGTTCTCAGGAAACTGCTCTACTGTTCTGAGAGTTCGGGTACTGTGCAACAGAAACTTCCAAAATAGTTTAAGGCCAGATCCGTGAAGATCCAGTTCATCTCTCTAGGTCTAGATTGAAGGACTTCGAGAGAGCTTTCCATCGGTACCTCATGTCCTTCGATCCGACCTCAGGATTGGTCGCAGCATCCAATCTCGCCGGAGCGCGCGTTGAAAAATAGAAGCTTCAGTCCGTGGATAGCAATTCCACAACTTGGCGATCGGAGCCGATCGGCCTCCGACCGGTACTTCCGGCCGACCGTTGTCCAGGGAAGCGCGCCACCAGGGGTCCCCATCACAGCGGGCCCCACCCCACCAGAGCCGGAGGTTGGAGCGGTCCGTGGGCCCCACGGACCCGTAGATCGCGCCGTCCGGACAGCACCACAAACGCGTGTTCGGCACCGCCGGGCGACATCAAGATGCTGCCCGTCAACCTAATTTTCGTGATTCCCGGGCCCCACATGTGACCTTTTACTTCCCTACGTGGAGTGGGTCAAATTATTGTACTGCTGTAATAATTGTTAACCGGGAGTCCGAGATTGGCCGGGGTTGTCTTCCCCACGCTGGGAGCGTGGAGGTAAAGATCGTAACTTCTTGGCATTTACCTGCTAGTTTAGTATATGATCTTAGGCCACTGCCGAGCGTGATAGGAACTTGCCCGTGAGTCCATGTCACCGCTGTGAGTGTGAGAGTGACCCGTCCCGTGACTCGATCCGAGTCCGGAAGTGAGTCGACTACCCCTGAACTCTGTCGGTTCCTCAACCGTGAACGATCCGCGTTTCCCTCGCTTGGGACGACGAGTGAGCTTGCGTTTCTGTTAGCGACGTATAGCCCATAGGAACTTGTAGTGTCTGGCCTAAGTGTCTCTCAAACTTGTATGTTGCTGGTCACATCCGCCTCTAGAGTCCGAGGTCCATATCACTTAGAGTCGGCCCCGTGTCCGTCCCGCATCAGTTTGGTATTAGAGCGAGTAGAGTCTAGGGTAGTCATTGCATATGTCTTTGCACGGTCTAAGTCGAGTCTAGGATTCATTATTTTCAAAACAAAAAAAAAGTGTTTTAAAATTGCATTTCATCCCGATAATCTGGTATCTTAAAAGGTGTTGTCCGAACGTTAGGCAACGCCTATCCGGAAGGCCACACACTTGCGGGAGTGATCTTCGGATCGATTAACTCCGCCACGTATCGGATATTGGTTTAGGTCTAGGTGCATTAGTCGGTGATTGCATTAGTCGTGTCTAGTGTCTTATCCAAGTGTCAGCATGTCCGTCTTGTAGTTCCCCATTTCCAATGGAATGTCGATCACCCAGGCGATATGATCGTTGGCACACCCATGGGCTTGGCAACCACCCTCTCCACTTCCGTAGGCCCGAAGCCTCGGATTTTTATGTCTCCAATGACCCGGGCGACTACCTCAAGTGGGAGGCCGCCATGGACACATACTTTGATTGTTATACCATGTCCGAAGCCAGCCAATTCTATTTCGCCAAGGAGAGGCTTCTAAACGAGGCCGCCGAAAAGTGGGACCACATTGAGCGCTTGAGAGAGGTTAGGAGGCAATGGCCCATCGAGTCATGGTGGGACATGAAGAGAGAGCTTAGAAGGGTCTACCTACCCAGACCAGTCGCCTCCAACCGACCCCACCCAATCTCTTCCAACCAAGTGGGTCTTAGTCGGAGGCAAGAAGCCCCGCTTGTAGTCGAGCCTAGGTCCACCGCCAGGCCGAGACCCGAGGGGCAAGTCCATTAAAATATCCCTAATCCAAACCCCACTGTTGTCGAACTCTTCAAAGCCATTTCGGATGGGTTGGATAGGATGTGCACTCGGATTGACGGACTCTTGCCCGAGTACAAGGAGGTAACATCTGGTAGTCCTAAGCTGGCACAATCTACGGTGCCCTCCCAAAGTCCTCACATCATCATAGAGGGCCCCTCTTCCCCACCCGTGAGTGCTCCTTTGCCACCCTCTACTCCCGAACATTATTCAGAACCATCTTGTTTGGAGCCACTAAAGCCTGAGCAACCCGTCTTTCTGACGGGTACGCTTTTTATAGCCGAGCCACTTCTTAGTTGGCTCAAGGATGGCTTGGTCCCACCTCCATATCCATCCATGGACCCCGCACTACAAGTAGTGCCCGTTAACTCCTTCCACACAACGTTTCGGTCTAGTCACCACATAGATACCGTGGAAGACCTTCTCCAGGGATTAGACTGCCAATGGAAGTTGACGCATATGTTGGCCCCAGGCTTCGACCGACCCACAGATAGTAGCTTCACCCATTTCGCTTTGGGGTCCATTACCTTCGTATACACCGTGGGTCATGTTACCACGGAGGTTCTTCTACTCCTCCCTATGCCGGCCGAGCCCGACGTCATTCCCTTTTGCCCATGGGAGGAATCTTACTTTCTACCTATGACTGCCGTCCCACCTCTCACAATGAATGAAGGTGATCATTTACACCTCCAAGTTTTCCAAATGTGGGACAGTGATTTGTGGGAGCCTAGTCCGAGGGGTCATACTTTCTTTGATCCCTTCGACCCATTCTCTTGTGGACCCCTTGACCCATCATATTTACTCCACCTTTTCGAGAGAGTCCACCATCATACCCCTTCTCCACGGGCTGATCCATCTACAACCTCCAAACCCGTTCATAATACTCCTACATATCAGGGTGATGTAGAAGATGGCCCGCCCAAACCTCCCAAATCTAAAAGGCCATCCGTGCATGAATGGATCACTTTAGGATGCCTTCCACATTCCATCAACTTCCGGTTGCCTCTAGTGTATGCATGGCACACATTCGGATGTCCTGGACCACCTTGCATATGATTGGGTCGGACTAACATTAGGTTTGTGTAGGGTTGTGTGTGCATCTGTGTGTTTTTTTTTCTTTTACTAAGCATGTTAGGAGTTTGCATGACGACGTCCGTCGTCACATTGAGGCCAGCAATGCATGGTATAAGGAGTTAGCCGATGCCCATCGACACCACCGAGAGTTTCAAGAGGGCGAATATGTCATGATCAGGGTAAGACCTGAACGGTTTCCCTCTGGAACCGTTAAGAAACTGCAAGCTCGCGGAGCCGGTCCATTTAGAGTGTTGAAACGTGTTGGATCCAATGCGTATGTTGTGGACCTGCCCGAGGAATATGGTATAAGCTCTACTTTTAATGTATCGGATCTAGTTGCATATAGGGACCCAGCGGTGATCCCTAGTGAGCCTTTCAAGCCATCCCCTCCCATTGAGAGTGATCCCACACCTGAGTGTCCACCTCCAGCCCCTTTTCCATGCCAGCGAGAGCATATAGATCATATACTAGATGAGTAGGTGATAGTTACTAGGAGTGGATCCTACCCGCGCTACCTAGTGTGATGGAGAGGACGGCCCGCCACCGAGGATACGTGGATCACCCATGGAGAGTTGCAGCAGATTGATCATAACCTACTGGAGCGGTACCATAGTGATGCCGACCCTTACTCGACAGGGTCGAGTTTCTCCCACCCGAGGAGAATTGGTGCGGACACCAGAGCACACGAGCGGCACGAGTCGGCGAGCCACCGATACCGTACGCGGAGCACCACCCCAGCCACTTTGGCATCCATCTGGCTCAGGGACAATCTGGAGACTCCCCCCTGAGTCTCGGAATTTATCACATTTACTGGGACTTTATTTATGTGTAATGTGTTTTTATTTATCTTTATTTCGGTTTGTAATTTGGCTTGTAAGAGGGGCTTATTTACAAATTGGATCCCTTGGGTCCCACGGGCCCCCCAGACCCCCTCCCATTGATCCTCCTCCTCCCCAAGGCCCATGTGGGGACAGTCAACATGTCAAATGTGGGCTTCTAGAAGGGTGGGCCAAGTGGGAGACAATTGGCCTTAAAGGTCAAGGTTCGCCACCAACCTTGCCTACAAAGTCTAGGGGGTGCCCCCCTCTCACCATCACCCCTTTTATTTTCTTTGTAAAATGGTATTAGAACTATATAGTTCTATCCCATTTGTTTATTCCCCAAACCCTAGGTCTAAGGGTATTTTGTGTCTTTTGGTCTTTCATATAAATACCATGTATTTCTCAATTTAGTGGAATTAATGAATACAATTTTTGAGAAATCTCTTGGAGAAGCAAGGGCCGCCCCCTCCTCTCTCTCTCCTCTCTCCCCCTTTGGCAGCTGGGAAGGCTGTGTTCTTGAGGTGTGAAGCCTCCCTATCAGTTCCGGTGATCGCCGCCGCCGCCACGTGCCGCCATCGCACCACCACGGTTGCCGCTGGTGTTCTGTCCATCCAGGATAGAGGTGCCTTCCACGAATTTCTGCTCTCCACGTCGATGTCTTCTTGAGCTGGGATTTTCAGGGGGTGTTCCAGAGTTTCCCACCACCTCTCAGAAAAATCGGTTTGGCCTCCAGAGCTCGTTTGATAATTTTCCAATTTCATTCTTCATCTCTTTCCAGATCTGTCTATTTTCAGCTTTGATTTCCACCCGCCCTGAGTTTCCAATCTTCGGACCACTTCTTGATTTCCCCAGGAGCTCCCAAATTTACTGGGAGTTCTGTCCACCTTCTTCTCCATCCCAAATGTTTTGTGGAATTTCTAAAGGCCTCCACCTATTTTCTAAAAATCATCTTCAGGTCCATCTACAGTTCTGTCTGTCAGTGTCTAGATCCGACCACCAGTCACTGTAAAATCCATATCAAATCGAGGCCTCCACCAATCCCTTCACAAGACCTATTGCCGTTTTTCTCTCTCTCCCCTCAATAACCTTCATGAAGAGGTCGACGTCTGAATCGGAGGTTTGGTTTACGGTCAAAGGCAGCTCTCAAGAAACTGCTCTGCTGTTCTGAGAGTTCAGGTACTGTGCAACAGAAACTTCAAAAATAGTTTAAGGCCAGATCCGTGCAGATCCAGTTCATCTCTCTAGGTCTAGATTGAAGGACTTTGAGAGAGCTTTCCAGCGGTATCTCCTGTGATTCGATCTGACATCAGGATTGGTCGCAGCGTCCGATCTCGTCGGAGCGCGGGCTGAAAATTAGAAGCTTCAGTCCGTGGACAGCAATTCCACAACTTGGCAATCGGAGCCGATCGGCCTCCGACCGGTACTTCCGGTCGACCGCCGTCCAGGGAAGTGTGCCACCAGGGGTCCCCATTACAGCGGGCCCCACCCCCCCAGAGCCGGAGGTTGGAGCGGTCCGTGGACCCCAAGGACCTGTAGATCGCACCGTCCGGACAGCACCACAAACGCGTGTTCGGCACCACCGGGCGACATCAAGATGCTGCCCGTCAACCCAATTGTCCTGATTCCTGGGCCCCACATGTGACCTTTTACCTCCCTACGTGGAGTGGGTCAAATTATTGTACTGTTGTAATAATTGTTAACCGAGAGTCCAAGATTGGCCGGGGTTGTCTTCCCCACGCTGGGAGCGGGGAGGTAAAGATCGTAACTTCTTGGCATTTACTTGCTAGTTTAGTATATGATCTTAGGCCGCTGCCGAGCGCGATAGGAACTAGCCCGTGAGTCCATGTCACCACTGTGAGTGTGAGAGTGACCCGTCCCGTGGCTCGATCCGAGTCCCGAAGTGAGTCGACTACCCTTGAACTCTACCAGTTCCTCAACCGTGCATGATCCGCGTTTCCCTCGCTTGGGATGACGAGTGAGCTTACGTTTCTATTAGCGACCTATAGCCCATAGGAACTCGTAGTGTCAGGCCTAAGTGTCTCTCAAACTTGTATGTTGCAGGTCGCATCCGCCTCTAGAGTCCGTGGTCCATATCACTTAGAGTCGGTCCCCGTGTCCGTCCCGCATCATAGAATTTGAATGCTATCATACTGCACACCTCATCTTGTGAATATCTTCCACCACTGGTTCATATCCTTGAGGCCAACCACTACCTTCAATTGGTAATCAATACGTGCTTGAATGTCTTTCCCTTGAATGGTATCATCTTGCTTTGTGAATCTTTAATGAGGTCTGCATACCTTTTTATCTCCATAAGTTCCAATTGGTTTCAACATGTTTTGATCACCATATCCTTGCCTTGCTATTGCCGCACTTACACTTCTGAAGTGGTCCCTCATTGCTTTATGAATATGCCAATTGTAATTTGAACTTCATTACTTTCCTCCCACCTTTTGATCATGTCAAAGGGGGAGAAAAATATGCTGTCGGTGTCCGTCATAAAGTTTGTCATCATCAAAAAGGGGGAGATAGTCGTATATGCCTTGCATATGTTTTTGACGATAACTAAACTTAATTGTTGATTACCCATGTTCTTAATGACTATGTGCATTCATGTTGTTGTTCAAATATGATTCAGATGGCAAATGGCTTGAGGCTCAAACATGTTTGTCAAATGCATGGCTATATGGTTTTGACCCTTGGCTGAGAATGTTTGTTTTACAGTAGGTTTCAAGCCTACTTCACTCATGGTAGTTGCAGTTCACAATGGTTTCATGGCTTGCTAGCGTACCAGTTCAGTTTGAATGCATAAGTCTCTCATTCCAATCATGAGAAATGCTCAAATGGTTTAAGCCTTCCAAATGTATAAACCAAGTAAAAACAAACCCAAAAATACATGGAATGAATGAGAACATGAAGTTCATGCATCCATTATATGAATGTTTGAGCTATAGTTCTAATCAATTATCTATGTTCTTACAGGTCAAAATACTCAGTACAAATCCTCAAGGTCAAAGGAGTTTCATCCCATGGACTGCAAATGGGTTTAAGGGGTTGAATGTTGAAAATCTGGAAAATCCCAGATTTCGGTCGACCGCCAGCATTGCGTCGGTCGACCAGTTTTCCCAGCAACGAAAGCCCTCCTTCTGAAAAATTCCGGTCGACCGCCCCATGACCACTGGTCGACCACTAGCCCTGATGCAGCCTTGTTTGACTTTGTAGTTCAAGCTCGTGGAGAGGTCTTTCTTCCCATTTGTTTAATCCCAATGCCCCCAATTAAGCCAAGTTTTGTGGATCTGGTCTGGGGCATATCTCTTGAACATTCAAGAGATATAAAAACAACCTAATGGAATCATAAACCCTAATCACTTCAAGAGATATCCAAGAGAGGCTATCAAGGGGGAAAGTGAGCTGCTGCAAGAACAAGAAAAGTTGTGTGAACAGTACTCAGTCCAGTAAACTTTTCATCCATCTGAAGCTATTCAAGCTCAATCTGAAGCCAACAAAAGCTCCAATCAAGAGAAGAAGCAAGCAAGCAAGCAAGGATTCAAGGGGAGGCTGCCCAAGGGAGAAGGAAGAACTATTGTAGCTCGTGAACAGTAATTCATGGAAGATTTCTTCATCCATCTCCAAGTTCTTCAAGCTTTATCTGAAGCCATTCAAGCTCCATTCAAGTGAAGAAGGAAGCATCTGTAGACATATATTCCTCTCCTCTCCTCACTTGGTGGACGATAGGTTATGAATAAAGCAATAATATCAGGAATAACAAACAAAGCGTAGTGAGAGGATGGAGAAAAAAAATAGAGAGTGACCGTGATCGCCACCAAAGTCCAGCACGTGACTAGCGTACCGTACTTTGGAAAGGAAGGGGAGACACTCGCCTTGACGCAGCACTGGTAGGATGCGCGGTCGATGCAGAACCGCCTTAAAGACACACGGCCCTACGATAGGCCGTCTAAGAGTGCTGCCGAACGCGCGGGAAGAAGAACTCCTGGAAGATGGGCGGCTTGAAGTGAACCGTAGAATGAAGAAGGGCGGTGCAGTGAATGCCGCTCGTCGTCTTGAACGGGCCTAAAGGAACCGCGCACGCCCACCACGCCAAGAGTTGCAAAAGGGTTCACCTCCACCCTCTCCAGCCGGCCAGAGGGGATGGGCCTCGTGCTGATGAAGTGTTGACCTGCAAAACAACGTGGAGACACAAAAGAGACACCCAGATTAGGACTAAATGACGTAGTACGCGTTCATGTAAGAAGAATTAAGCATAAACAAATGGATAGGGGGATACTGGGGGGTTTTAAACCCCTAGGGTGACAAAAACGTAGGTGGGTGTATGCATGGGGAGAAAAACGAGGGAAACGCAGAGAGAGAACAACGCATGCGACAGATGATGAAGAAATCAGAGAAATGACACTATGACTCGACACACAGACTACTCCCTGAACCGGAGGCTCGTAAGGACGTAGAGAGCCTCCCTCCTTGGTGCTAGGTCGTTCAGAAATGCGGCAGGGCTTCGCCGTCGACCAAAATTCCCCCTCCTTCCGACGTCCGGCCGCTAGGGTCTATTTATAGAGCCTAGAAAGCCAGCCTCGAAATTGGGTTTTTAGACATTTTTAGGCCGAGATTATAAAAGATAAATCATAGATATATAATCTCTTATCCAGTCGAAACGGCATCAAATTTGGTTAATTATCCACGGAGAAATCATCAAAACAAACTGGGGATAAAGTCATGAATAAGAAAGACAAAAGTCTGTTAAAAAGCCTCATCCGACGGGATGAGCGGTCTTACGATAGACCGCGCGACATTTGGGCGGTCTAGTTCAGACCGTCCAAGCTGTCGGTGGAAATTCGGATAATCAAAAAATCAACCCAATTATCTCTCTAACTGGCCGAAATGCCCGCCGTTGGACCCTCAATCGTGAACGGTTCTAGTAAGACCGTTCTAGTGTAGAGCGGCCAATCTCCAACCGTTTCACCCTGTCGGTGATAATTCGGATAATTGGATAATTATCTGAGAAGATGGGCGTGCGTAGGACTCTGAAGTATAGGCGGTTGGAATAGGCCCGTCCATGAGCTTGAACGGTCCTAATCACACCGCACAAAAGCCTGTCGGTGAATATTCAGAAAAACCTCAGAAATTAGCCAAAATGTATGAACGGTCAATATGCAACCGCCCATCTGCTGAACGGCTGAGGTTAAGCTGTTCATGCCCTTAGGCACTTGATTCTCGTAAAATACGTTCAATTGACCAAAGCCAAGGCCCATTAAGCCCTAAATCACCACGGATTGCACCAAGGAGGGAGACGACCCATAAAACGAGCCCAAGACATGCCACAAAAAATGGCCCAATGAACGATGAACAACTCGAGGCATCAACTAATGGGAGTAAGAGAAACGGCTCGAATTATCGGTATAAAATGGGTGTCAACAGATGCCCCTCCTTAACGCCCTCTTTGCAGGGGAGCGAGCGGAGGTGAAGCGGAGGTGACATGGAACATGGAGGTGGAGCGGAAATGCAACGGAGTGGATCGGAAAAGCGGGCGTTAAGGTAAAACGACACCCGTTTCTACCAACAAGCGGTGAGAATCTTTCGGGAAATCCTAGACCGAACGTAAAGGAGGGTAATTGACCAAAAGGTGATGCCAATCTGGAGGAACTAAACTAAATGAAACAAATCGACAAGACCGACCTCATGGGGGACACAATCCCGCGGTCCAATGAGGGGGCCACAAAAGAAAAGCTAAAAGCTCCAGACAGGGACCTTTTAATCAACCGGACCAAACGAATCGACCAAAGAAAACCTTCGAATTCACAGTGGAATTAGTTCAACTTACTCGAGCATCTGAACACACAGCTGACCATCACTTGACGGGACATCTCTTAAGCAACCATGGGGCATGAAAGCTCAAAAGGATGCGTATGATGCATGCTGGGCTAAAAATAAAGGAAATTTGTTAAAACAAATGCTAAGAAAGATTAAAATATAGAATATTCGAGAGTAGTATTGCTGAGCTGGGAATATCAGAGTCAAGATACCGTCCGCAACCACAGCGTGCAGATAGAACCGTCCTCCTCGTGACATTTCAACTTAACGGCCTATCCGAAGGTTAGGTACATGAGCCTGGATCATCATCGTTTTTGTTGAAGGGGAACATCAGATCCTGGGACACGTAGGTAACCTGCCGGCTCTCGAAATAGCATAATATAATACCATATAATTAATGCAATAAGGGATTAGGGATAGAGGGCCATACCTGACTTACCTGTGCAGGCGAAACGGCGAGACAGGCTGAGATGATGCTGCATAAGATGGTTAAGAGATGCATTTCCAAAGAAAATATCAATATTCATGATCTGAATACACCAACCAGATAAACGGCCGTATATCAACCGTTCACTATTCCAAAACGGCTCTATGTTAACTGCCCTTACCTGACCTTTGAACAAATCTTACAGGGCCGGTTGCCGGTGACGAACGGCCGGGACTGCACCGTTTATAATAAGAACGGCTCTTTATGAACCGCTAGGCCTGGAATTTCAACCGACTTGAAATTAACGGTCAAGAGAGACATACGGTTATGAATGCACCGTTCAAATGATGAACGGTCTAACGATAGACCATTCTTCTCTGCAACCTCGAAGAAAAGAAACCCCCTCGTCTCCCTCCACCGTAACCAACGGTGGAAGGGACGAAGGGGCTCAAGGCCTCTCAAACGCCCATCCTCTCTTTCTCTCTTCTTAACCTCCCTCCCTCTCTTGATCTCACTGCACCCCCCCATGACGAGGAGCCAGTCTCACACCGCCCGGTCACCCATCACCGGCGAGGATTCACCTTCGTCGTCGCCACCGCCACCACCGCTACCGTCCGAGGAAGAGGGCACACCCGGGGTGACGATGGAGGACTTAGCCATTGTCGTCGCCGAAGAGGACGCTGCGGCCGGAGATGATGCCGTCGCCGGAGCCGAAGAAGGAGGCTCACCGGCGAGGAGAGAGAAGAAACCTCGTGATGCCGAGGTAGGCCTCCCCGCCCCTCATTTTCTTTAATTTCGTTTAATGCATGCTAGCTTAGGGGCTTTTTTAGGGGGGAGATGCCTAGAGGCCAGTTTAGGGGGCCATGGAGGTCTCCCAGTCGGCTGGGGGGCGTTCACCATCGTCGGGGGTGGCGACGGTGAAACGGTTCAGTAGAAACCGCGCGGCAAAACAATGCGGTCCACATAGGACCGCCCCAAGTAAACACGGCCTAGGGAGTGCCGTTCAAACTCACACAACCAACGGGCCACCAAAACACCAATACGGTGAGGCTATCACCGTTCAAAAGGTAGACGGACCATATAGGTCCGCTCAAACATGCAACCAAGGCAAAACAATACGGTCCTCACAGGACCGTCGTCAATCCATACGGCCAAAGGTGGGCCGTTACTCCTTAGGAAGAGGGGCAAACAGACGGTTAGAGATAGGCCGTTCAAAATGGGGAACCTTAGAAACAGAACGGTTTGAGAGAGGCCGCTCACATGTCGAGTGGTTCATGGGTAACCGTTCTTCAAATCAAGAATTGGGCTTTGAGAATATTATTTAAATGAAACAAAACATGAAACTAAATGACTAACATAAATGAGATGGATGAATGTAGGGAAAGCGTAGGACCCGCACCTCCTGGCTGCAGGTCCGTGCAGTGTACCTGGCACTGCCGGACTTCCAGAGGGAGCGGTTGACTGCCATGGGGTTCGCCCCTTTCCTGAGTATTGAGGTGTGTCGTTTTGACGCAGCTCTGCTCTATGCCTTGCACGACCGCTGGGATCCAGTGAGTCAGACGTTCCTTTTTCCGTGGGGGCACATGGTCCCTACATTGGAGGATGTGGCCAGGCTTACTGCCCTACGCGTGCACGGGTCACCGGTTAGCGGGACTACTTTTCCTGACTACCGGGGGATGGCTCGGGAGTTGCTCGGCCTACAGCTACGGCGCCCCGAGAGGCAGTCGACCCTCCTTCCCCGGGCTGCTCTTCAGGACAGCCTGGGGCTACGACGAGCGGGAGTTGCGGTCGGGGAGTGACCGGAGGAGCACTTGGAGCGGCTCGTGGGGCTGGCGAGACCGAGGGTTGCTGCTGGACCGGGACCTGAGGCGGACAGAGTGCTAAGACGGTTCCTGATGCTGATGTTCGGGCAGCTTCTCTTCTCCACTCGGGCGGACGTGATGAGCTGTCACTTCCTCCCTTTCCTCCAGGAGCTCGAGCACGTAGGTGACTATGCTTGGGGAGCGGCGGTCCTCGCCTTCCTCTTTGACACTCTCAGTTCGACGACACGTCGGACGATGCTTGGGGGCTTCTCCCCCTTACTCCAGGTGTGACTCTCTTCCCTCGACTCAATTATGCAACCCTATATGCTTTGCTACATGCTGACATGATCTTGAGGTACAGGTGTGGGCCTACGTGTGCCTACGTGGGTTGGGCAGAGGCGAGGAGACCCGCCCTGGGCTCCTGCCGATTGTACGGAGGTGGACAGCACCTCGGGAAATGATGGCCTTGAGGAGGCAGGTCCGGGAGCTGCAGGATGACCTGGACACTCTACCGTACACCTCGGTATGCTTCTAGACTCAGACTCTTTAATTACATGCTATCCTTTCATGATTATGATGCTGATGCAGTTTCCTATTCCTTGCAGGTACGGTGGACTCCTTACACGGAGGAGAGCCCGGAGGGCCAGCTGTGGGTGACCGAGGCCTTGGCCTTCTCTGGCCGGGACGTGTGGCTTCATTGCATGAATGTGGTGGAGCCGCTGTACTTCCGGTTGGTGATGAGGACCATCGGGGTTTATCAGCCGGCCGTAGAGTTCCCTGCGCCTGAGAAGGCGGGGGAACGGGTGACGAGGACGACCCGGGGACTCCGCGAGGCGTACGACTGGACAGCGAGGAACGCCGAGCAGGTCGCTGACTGGGCTGCGCGAGGGCGAGTGGTGACCGCCCGGGCCGAGAGCGACAGCGCGTACTACACTGCGTACGCATGGCACTATCGGGACCAGGTGTTCCGAGGCGCCCACCGACCGGTACGACTTCTAAACTTAAAATTTATCTATTATGCTTATGAATGATGCACTAACAAGGACTTTTAAATGTAGGTCGACCCTGCAGGATGAGTGGCAGAGTTGCAGGGGCTCCTGCACTCCACCATCCGGGAGAGAGACGAGGCCCGGCAGGCCCTGGCCCTACTGGTGAGTTTTCTAGACCTTAGACTCTTTAAAATATGCAATTCTATATGATTATGATTATGATTATGCCTATGACTGACCTGGAGTATTTGGATGCAGCGCGCCAAGGGTGCTCAGAGGGAGGGACCAGACGCTCCTTCTTCCTCCTCCGTCCAGACTCCAGCAGACCGAGCCGAGCGGGACGCGGACTTCACTCGGATGGTAGAGCGGGCCAAGGCGGCCGAGGTGGCACTCGTGGAGAGGGTACGCAACTCTAAACTTCCCCTTTGCTTATTTATGCTTATGAAATGTATGAAATGTGACCAACTGACAATGACGTGTGAATGCAGACGTCCGAGCTGTCCCGCCTGCGGGCGGAGTTGGAGCAGAGCCGAGTAGCGGCTAGGGAGGAGGCAGCCCGTGTGCGAGAGGAGGTTGCGCTGAGCCAGCCAGGGGGCACGGTGGAGATGGCACTCCTTCGGCATGAGCTAGAGTGACTCCGGGCGGATGCGGCGGAGTTGGTGCGAGTTCGAGCGGAGCGGGATCGTGCTCTGATTGAGATGTCCGGGCTGAACGGAGAGTTGCGGGTTTTTAGAGAGATGAGCCGGCGATCGCGCAGCGGGACTCCGAGTGGTAGTCACGGCACTCACGGCTCTGTGAGGAGTTTTTTCACGGGTTCCTCCGGCCAGCGGAGGAACGAGGAGGATGAGCGGCGCCGACGACGTCAGCGTGACGAGGCGACCTCAGCGATGCCTCCTCCAAAGAGGCATGAGGGTGAGGGGGACAGTGACGGGGGCCAGGGAGAGGGAGCTGCTTGACTTGTTGGTACTGGGCCCGTCTTTTGTACATGGTGTGACATGATAGTGATGTGCCTATTCTTTTTTTTCGTTGCTTTGTGGATGAATGCATGTATGCATGAATGGATGAATGTGACTCGTTTACTAGATAGATAGATGGGTGAGTTTGAGGAGTGTGCTTAGCCCGAGAGAGATGAGCGATGCATACGCCGACTTGAGTGAGATGAGTGACGCACACGCCGACTTGAGTGAAATGAGTGACGCACACGCCGACTTGAGTGAGATGAGTGCGCCAAATGACTGAGTGAGATGAGTGCGCCAAATGACTGAGTGATATGAGTGACGCACACGCCGACTGAGTGAGACGAGTGCAGTAGGTTGATTAGAGCACATGGGCGGTTCTTCCAAAGCCGTTCGTGGAGAAGAGCGGTTCTCCAAAGACCACTTCAATTAAGTTGGAACGGTTCGATATAGACCGTAATAACATTTGAGTGGCATATTGTAGACCGCACAAGAGGTTGGATTCAGGCTCTCTCAGAGAGATGAACGGTTGATGATGGGCCGTACATTCATACAGACGGTCTATCGTAAGACCGTCCAAGTGGACCTCCTATTTGCTCGAATGGGGACTCCCTGGAGAGTCCCCAGCCCGCGGGTAGGACGATTTGCACTTATCATAACCCCATCTTAGCCCGTCCTAGACTTATCCGAGCCTAATCCCAAGAGGTTAGGGCTTCCCAATGGACCCTATAAGTAGTAGGGGGGCCCTGACCCTCAATTCACACATCCTCCATCTCCCCTGGCTTAAAACCCTTGATTCCTATCACCCGATCATCATGAAGAGGGCCTTTGATGGAAGTTCTGCGGAGGGAGTGCCCTTTGAAGGGCCGAGACCAGCTAGAAAGGAGCGGGAGGTGATCCAACGGCTAAGCTTGATTCCTCGTCATCTCAGCGCCTCCTCTACGAGAGAGGTAAGTTAGATCAGAATATATTCAATTTCTCTCAATTTCCCTTATATTTCCTTACATCCTTAGCCTTTTCCTTCTTCTCAGCTCCTCCCCGGCCCGAGACGCTTTTCTAGTTTAAAGTGGGTTGCTCCCATGGTCCGTGCAATGCCCCTCGGGGTGACTCACCTTCTCAAATCCTGGCACCTACACTTTCTCTTAGTTCTAGGTCAGAATTACCCTAGACTTTCTTTAGACTAGCATAGTATCTCTGCTCTGATGGAGATTTGGCACCCTCAGACCCACACTTTCTTCTTCCCATCTTTTGAGGCCACCATCCTGTTAGAGGAGGTAGAGACATACTTCGGGCTCCCTAGGTCCAAGGTGGGGGAGGAAGACTTGATATGCCATACCGTTGCCCCTATAGATCCAACACTCATCCTAGGGGAATTTATACCTGACAGCGGGGATGTTCGCGCCTGTGTAGGTCCTCGTCACATTCACCTCCTTCCTCTGAGCCAGTGGGTAGTGGAGCATTGCCGGAATAAGTGCGGGTGGGTTGAAGCCATGGCCAAAGCTGCGTCCATCTGCCTATGCGGGGCCATCCTTTTCCCTTCAGCCGACCATATCCTAGAGATCCCCTTACTCAGCACCATTAGCGGCCTTTGGCGGGGAATTTCCATCTCTCAGGCCATCTTAGCTTATTTGTACGAGGGTCTTACTTCAGCAGCCTTAGGAGGTCCTCTCTTTGGTTCGATGATCCTATTGGAGTGCTGGATGGGAGTTAGGATGAAATTCACCCTGAGGGAGGATATTACTTCAGTTAGCATGATCTTTGGGAGCCATCCCCTTTACTTCATAGGAGGCGCCTTCAGGTTTTCTCCACAGGTTGAGTGCAGGACGGCTGAGCTGAAGACCAGGGACGAGTGGCGCCCGTACATCAACAGGCCTCCCTTGGACAGGTTTGTGATGCGCCCGGACTTCCTCCACGACACCACCATCATGCTACCAAGGAGAGCCGGCTTGGACTTGAGGCTCGTGAGCGACACTGCCTTAGCGATGTACAGCCCACACAGATGCTACCTGCAGATTGGACTACCCCGGACGGTGCTACCTACGCTACCCCACCTTCCCATGCTACAGGCACGGAGGATCGGGACAGAGGAGGATGAGCAGGCGGTCAGGAGTGCGCTGATTATGTGGGAGGTGAGCAGGGTGCGTACCCTACCAGCAGCGGTTGAGGAGGCTCCAGAGATGCGACAGGCTTACCTTAGGGAGCTGAGAGAGATACGTCCCCGCGGGGATGCCCAGCGGCGGACTGAGTGATTTTCTCTTGTTTTTATGATGACATGGGATGGGATTTTATAGCTTGACATATGAAATGAATAAGATTTGATGAGATTGAGTTTGAGCCTTGTGACTTGATTATGATGTGATGTGATTGCATAGGCCAAAAACGAGGATTGAATATTCACGTGGTCTCGAGCCAACTGCCCTTCCAACCTGCCCCTGTACACATGCAAACGTGAAACAGATTAAATCTATTTTAGGCTTAGCCCCTTGCCTATAGCAAGGCAGGAGGTGACCCTTTCTTGATTTTTGGTCAAGGGGTTGAGCCTTATTAAATAGGCGAATATCAAGATGCGAGAAATGTATATGAATGCAAGAGGTATTTGCTTTTTGGAATATTTGATTTTTTGTTGGATTTTGAAAATATTCAATCTTTTTGGATTTTGAAATATTTGATTTTTTTGGGTTTTGAAATATTTGAGTTTTGAAATGTTTGACTTTTTTGGGTTTTGCAATATTTGACTTTTTTTTTAGGTTTTGAAATATTCAATTTTTTTTGGGTTTTGAAATATTCAATTTTTTTGGGTTTTGAAACCAGCTCGGGTCTCAATAGCAGGGACCTCCTCGTCTTGCTATGGAATTCCAAGGCTCAGCGCGTGCAGGAAGGGGGACCGCCCGTGATCGGAGTCAACTTTGCTCAACGGTGCTTCTGCGGAGGCCATACCCGGGATGAGATTCATTCCTTGGGAAAGTAAAAAAGATTGAGTAGGAAAGCTGACGATAGGTGTAGAGGTTTTTAGGGCTTGAGTTCTTTCCCAGGACACCCCCCCTCTTTCAAGAATCCGGTCTGTTGCGCCGGGGCTTTGTGTCCGTTATCGAACCTTCACCCACTCTAGGCACGCATGCGACCGGGCTCATAACGTCTCGCAGGGAAACTGTACTGCCACTCTTGCCATGCCTAGTTGCATCCTTTGGGGATTTGGAGAGCTTCGAGCTTTGTGCTTTCGGCTTTATGTTTTGATTTTGCCCCTTTTCTTTCTTTTTCTTCTTGCTTTCCTTTTCTTTCTTTTTTTGCGGAGTGAGGTCTTAACGGATTGCCCCTATTTGAGACCTCGTTTAATGGGGGGATTTGGGTCGGTTCTCGCCCCCTTATTCACCACTTGCCCCTATCTTCAACCGAGAGAGAGAAAATACAAGGATCTCCACCTTCCCCGAGCATGGCCAAAGGAGAAACGGTGTCGGGTAGCATGAGGGAATGCCGAGCCACGGGGTCGTGTAGTGTGTGAGATGCTGAACCTAGGTCCTCCTTTCGCAATTTGGTGGGGGTATGCCCTACCATCGAGCTGTTCACTGGTTTTATTTTTATGGATAAAAATGTTTTAAATACAGCCCATTCCACGGGTTTGGCAATTCCTCTCCCTCCGCGTTAATTAGACGATACGCATTGCCCGGATAGGCTTCTTTGATTACGAAGGGCCCTTCCTAGTTGGGTTGCAGCTTAGACCTGGGGCCTGCTGACCTGGTGAATTTGCGTTTCAAAACCATATTACCCACTTGAAATTTCCTTTCGATGACCTTCTTTTAAAAATATCGTGAGACGCGCTTTTGATATACTGAAACATGATTGGCCGCATTCAACCTCTTCTCGTCTAAGAGTTCCAGCTGGACTAGCAATGCCTCCCAACGTTCGTCAAGATTAAGTTCCTTATCCAGCTGCACCCTTAGGGAAGTGATCAGAATTTCATACGGGAGCACCGCTTCCATTCCATAAGTGAGGGCAAAGGGAGTCTGCCCTGTGGGAGTGCGGACGGAGGTGCGATAAGCCCATAGAGCTTCTATCAATTTGTTGGCCCAATCAGCAAATTTATGTGATTCGCATGTTTTCTTGATAATTTTAAGAAGGGTTTTATTCGTGGCCTTAGCTTGGCCATTACCTTGGGGGTAGTATGGTGATGAATGATGCAAAACTATATTGAATTTCTTACAGAGGTCCTGGAGTTCTTGTGAGACGAATTGAGGCCCATTGTCGGTGACGATATCGCTTGGCACCCCGAACCGCGAGATAACGTTCTTCATGATGAAGCGACATACTGTGGCGGCTTTGATTTTTGCATAAGCTTCAGCTTCAGCCCACTTGGTAAAGTGCTCCGTAGCTGTCAGAATGAAGGATTTCTGTTTAACAGCAGAATTCGGATCACCGAGGGGTCCGATGATATCAAATGCCCACATAGAAAATGGCCAGGGGGCCGTAATAGGATGAAGAGAAGAGGCCGGAGCATGGATTTTGTCGGCATGGATTTAACACTGAAGACACTTATGGACATAGGTGGAGCAATCTTCTTCTAGAGTTGGCCAGTAATAGCCCTGCCTAAGAATCTTCTTTGCCAACGCCTGTCCGATCACATGCCCTCCACACTCGCTGGAGTGGGCTACTTCCACAACTTTCCAAGCTTCTTTGTCATCTAGGCACCTCATTAGAACTCCATTCAGCACCCGCCTATATAATTCACATGCGATGATCGTGTATCTTGTGGCGACTCTTCTAATGGCTCTTCGCTGCTCAGCATTGGCCGTTTCTGAAAATGTACCATCCTTGCAGTATTGCTCGATCTCATAAAACCACGGCAGTTCTTCCTCTTCAATGATCTCCTCGAGCTCAGTTAATGAAACTTCTTTTGTCTCCTCCCTTTCTATTTTCTTCTCTACAGACATTCTAAGATTGTCGAACCAAGGATCCTGAAGAGAAGGAACATCTAACCTTTGGACCACAATGGTCTCGGTGGCGCGACTTAGGGGAAGTGATAGGGAAGAGGCGAGCGACGCAAGGGCATCGGCCAAGATATTCTGAGAACGAGGAGTGTGAATATAGACGAGTTTCCTGAATTGCCTGGCCAAGAGCGTGACCAGATCCTGGTAGGGTTTGAGCTTAGGGTCGCGGGTGCGGTAAGTCGACAAAACTTGCCGCAGCACCAGCTGAGAGTCTCCTATGATGTTAAGGTATCGCGCGCCCAAGATGTAGGCGTGCTTCAGACCGGCAAGGAGAGCCTCATACTCGGCTATATTGTTGGTGGCGGGAAATGAGAGTTGATATGCCACGGGGATAGTTACCCCTTCTGGAGTAAGGAGAACGGCGCCGACTCCGCTGCCCTGGGAATTAAGAGCACCGTCGAAATGAAGAGACCAGAAAGGAAGATGAGTGATCACCGCCAGGTGCTCATCGGGGAATTCGTCCTGGATGGAATCAGTGCGAGGGATAGGAGAATGAGCCAGGTGCTCGGCAATAGCATATCCCTTGATTGTTTTCTGCACGATGAAGGTGATGTCGAACTGAGAAAGAAAGCTTTGCCAACGAGCTAGCCGACTTGAAGGGACTGACTTTTCCAACAGATAACGAATGGGGTCCATTCTAGAGATGAGCCTAACCTCGTGGGCAAGAAAATAGTGTTTAAGCTTCTGCGCTACCCATACTAGTGCTGCACAGGTCTTCTCCATAGTAGTGTACTTGGATTCGGCGGGATTAAATAACCTTGAGAGATAGTACGCCGCCCTTTCCTTTCCTTCATCGTCTACCTGTGCCAGAACAGCCCCTAGGGAGTCCTCAATTACAGAAATGTACAGGATCAGGGGTTTCCCGGGGACAGGTGGTTGTAGAACTGGGGGATTAGAGAGGTAGACCTTGAGTTCCTCATAGGCCTTCTGACATTGTTCATTCCATTCAAATTTCGCGCCTGCCTTTAGTAATTCATAGAACGGGCGGCATCTTTGCGAATGCTGAGATATGAATCTCCTGATAAATTGCAAGCGCCCGATCAAACCTCGAAGCTCAGTGATGTTCTTTGGCGGCGGCATTTCCATGACGGCCTTTGCCTTGTTTGGGTCGATCTGAATCCCCCGTTTACTAACTATAAACCTGAGCAATTTCCCTGATGCAACTCCGAACACACATTTCTTTGGATTCATCTTCAACTTGTATTCCCTAGCCCTCTGCAACACCTTGGCTAGAATGGTGGGGTGCTCTTCTTGTGACCTCAATTTGACTAAAATATCATCCACATAAGCTTCTAAATAAACATGCATCATATCGTGGAAGATAGCCATCATCGCTCTTTGGTAGGTGGCACCTGCATTTTTCAACCCAAATGGCATAACGACGTAGCAGTATGTGCCCCAAGGTGTGGTGAACGAGGTCTTTTCTTGATCCTCCGGAGCCAGAAGGATTTGGTTATACCCTGAGTAACCATCCATGAAGGAGAGGGTTTCGTACCCAGCTGTATTATCGACCAAGACGTCGATGTGAGGAAGTGGAAAATCATCTTTCGGACATGCCTTGTTTAAGTCCCTGAAGTCAATACAGATTCGAATTTTACCATCCTTCTTCATTACCGGGACTATGTTCGCCACTCATTGTGGGTACAGCACAACTCTAATGAACCTGGCCTTATGCAACTTATCGACTTCTTCCTTAATCCTCAAGGCCATCTGTGGGTGGAATCTCCTTGCTTTCTTTTTAACAGGCGTTGCCCCTGGTTTGAGAATCAGCCTGTGTTCGACCAAGGCGGGGTCAAGGCCCGGCATGTCTTCGTAAGACCAGGCAAAAGAATCGCTGTACTCCCTCAAGACTTTGACAAGCTCCTCTTCGACTTGAGGAGGGAGATTAGCGGAAATAAGTATGGGCCTGGGGTCCTCTTCTGTTCCGAGGTTAATTTCCTTAGTGGATTCATCCACTGCTACGGAAGGCTCGTCGAACTTTTTCAAGCCTTGGGCATATAGGTCGGCAGTGTCATCCATTTCATCTCCTCATCATCTACTGGGTCTTTCTCATTCACAATTTCATATACTCCTAATCCATCCTTGCTCCATACCTCATCAATTCCCTCATCATCTTCCAAGACAATCGCGGTCTCTACAAATTCCGGACACCTTAACAGAGCATGACATCTTCCAACCAAATCTTGTAGAAACCTATCGGGAACGGTTTTGGGGGGGCGCGCTACGGCGGGTGCCGCAGACGTGGATGGGCTGACAGAACTCGAACTAGACTCTACCCTGACTGACTCGACCAACCTAGGAGACTCTGTACACTGTACATCCGATTTAGAGGAGAGAAACTCTACCGGAAGAGGAACAGGGGTCTCGTGCCCCTGGGGATCTGGGTAGAGCATAGCGTAATCTTCCATGGAGACCTCTGTTTTGAAATTGGCATTTTTTTTTGGAGGCTGGAGGTGATCACGCAGTAGGAGGAAGAAGACGGAGGAGGAGGAAGCTGCATGGGAAACAACTCTGGGAAGATGCAGTCAAAGAAAGGATCAGAAGACGAAAACCACATTTCATGGAGCTGAGCCCCAGGGGGAGGAGGAGTGAATAGGGTTGACAGATCAATGGGCGGACATCGCCCGCAAGCACATGGAACGAATAAAATTTTGGGTCTCTCCGCGAAGCACGGGTCGACCATGAGTGGAGGGGAACGAGGGACAGAATCCAATTGTTGAAACCAGGAAGCAAGACGGGACGGGGACATGGAATAAGTAGCGGTGGAGCTCCCTGTGTTCCGCGGCCCCTGGCGGGCTAATGGCATCGGAGGGTGCTTCACCAGCTGTGTCTCCTTCTTCTTTGGTTCACCCTCCTTTTCATAAAACATCCTCGTAAAGCAATCAGAAAGGTCTTCCAAGTCACCGGCTAGCCCTTGCGGTGATGGTGGCGGATCAGCAACAGCACAAGCTTCGTCTATCTTTTCTTCAAGGCTGGATGGCGAGGTCTTCAAGGTGCCGGGCTGCAACGGACCCTTCACAAAATGTTGTCGATAATCCCAGGTCAACGGCCCAGAGTCCCCAAGCATCGACATGGACGATTCATGATAGCCGAGGCCCCGGCGGCTCATCTTCCTTCCTTTGGGAACGGGGTTGGTTCGCCCCTGCAATTGTGCGCCGAGTCCTCGGCCTGGCTGATAGCCCAATTTTAGAATTAGGTGCCACCCTTTGGAGTCTCTCATTTTGGGCTTGACCTTCACATCGGTTGATACAGCGGTGGGCATGCGTGACGCATATGCCCACGAATAGTTTAAGTCCATGACAGATAGAACAGGCCTGTTACTCGGCCACAGTGTGGACAGAATCTTGGCGGCTATGGCGTCAACATTTTGAACCGTGGAAACACTCTTCACCTTGACCACTCGTCCTTGGAATGGGAACTTTAGACATTGATGGGCTGTCACGCCCCGAGCGCGGAAGATACCCGGAGGTGCGCGACGTGTCTATATCAATCATGTCAATCAGAGTGGTCGTGTATTCGACACAAAGACAGAGATGCGCAAAATAGCAAGATAACCCAATCCTTTATTCCTTTATAATAGACTATTACAAATCCAATACTCTGTTTAATAAAAAGAAAAGTACATAGTTGACTCAAGAAACTATAGAAAAGACTAGATGACACTTCAGCAGCTCTAGCACTTTCACTCATGACCATTCCCATCCGATTGCCTTCCATCGTCGTCGGACTTACCTGAAAAGTAAAAAGGGACAAACGGGATGAGCGAACGCTCAGTAGGAAATTATATCTCAAGTACTAGCAAGGGGTTTAAGTAATTACATTTTCATGAATGCGATAAAGCTATGCATGCTCGCATAAAACGACAAGATAGAGAGAATGTAATATCAAGGACATAAGATGAACCTAATCATGAACTTTCAACAAGATAACAAGTTTATTCAAGATATTCAAGCAAGTACGTTTAACAAGTCATGTCAAGAACTTTGGCTATCATGTATCAAGCAAGTAAATTACCCTTTTTCGGGCCACGCATTTCATGTCAAGTCAAGTACGATTCAAGTACAAGATGTGTGTGGAATGTCCAATCAAGCAAGTCAAGTACTCGGTATAATGCCAGATACCTTATCATTTTAACTCCCATGGGCACAAGTACTTTCGGGTGCTCCTCCCAGGACCAGATCGGGCCCTATATGCGCAGGCATTTATCATGTATTTTGACATCCACTCTTGTTTATAGCCAACATAGAATTTCAATAATCAAGCTTGTAGACACGTACGACAACTTTGACAGAATGGAGTCCAAAAATATGACAAAGGACATAGATTGGCGATAATAACGGTATAATCACGATTATCGATGAAACTAGGTGGAATTAGGTTCCCTTAACTTAGGTACCATGACAAATCGATATGGACATTCTATATATATAGAATTGAGGTCCACATGAACAGTATATCAAAGGTAAGATACCCTCATTCTTATCATAGAATTGAGGTTTACAAGAATGACATGATATGGCATGATATCATCATCCCATTAAGAATTTCTTATGATATACTCTTTGTATAATCATAAGGGCCGGTATACCATGTTTCTTTAGATTGACATGGCATCAATGGTGTAATGGGTTTTTAGGGTACAACCAGCTCAGTCGGCCTTGAGGGAATCCAAGGCTACGAGGAGTCTTACGGAGGTCTCTATGACTAACTCGCTAGTCCAAAGGAACGGAATGTCCAATGGAGAGCTTGTATGTCAATGAGAGTTGAGTGTGATCGATAAAACAACGTGAAAAGTGGGACTATACTCACGGAGTGGAGAATAGTGCCGATATATATATTATATAATATGAAACCATCGGTTAACAGAATCAGGATAAAAATCATTTTTACAGAAAATAACGACTTACGCTAAGTCGTTTCTCAAGTAAGTAACGCCTAACAGAAGGGCGTTTACACATGTTTCCATTTTGCAGAATTTTCAATATTTCCGTAATTTATCTGAAATGCGCCCTGGTCAGGGTCGTTTCTTCAAGATTTGACGACTAGACCAGAAGGCGTCTTCTTATTTATATATTTGACAGAATATAATTAATTTTCAGGAATTATCAAAAACGCGCCCTGGGCAGGGGCGTTACTATTCAATTCTATTTTTCAGAATAGATAAATTTCAGGATTTCAACTGATAAACGTCCTAGGAAGGGGCGTGTCTTTTCAATTTACGCCCTATGGCAGGGCGTTAACATGTGTAAAACGACTTTGTCAAGGTCGTTACTTAAAGTTTTTGAAGGACAGTAATAATTTCAGGATAGCAGAGGAACGAAGATAATATTAGGACAGTAACGTTAGCAGGTTGAAGATAGAGGATCATGCATTGTTTATAGTCATGATTCCATAGATAATCAGTTCTTAAGGTGGGTGATTAACATTTACATGAAATTAACGCCTGTGTACAGGGCGTCAAATATGAAATTGACGACCTGGGCATGGTCGTGTCTTGTAAATTAGCGCCCTTGACAGGGGCGTTTCTTTCAAAATATTGCAGAACATAATAAAACTGTATGCATGCCATGCTTATACATATATCTTGCGTTATTTTATTTGGGCTACAGTGACTTGAGAAAACCTACCTTAATAATGGATTTGAAGATGACCGTGAGGGGTTTGACTAGCAGAGGATGATGCTCGGTTAGGCTCCTGAAGACCACGGCTATTGGTTGATGGAAGAAGACGATGGCTTTGATTGTAGAAGAAGAACTGCAGTTATCCTATAAGAAAATAAAGAAACTGTATCAGTTTCTTTGTGATCTGAACATCATACGAAGGTAAATAATTTTTACCCGGATGAAGAACTATGCTTCTTCAAAACGTAGGGGCTTCTTAACCTGTAACAGAAGAAGATGAAGAACTGTTAGTTCTTCATGTAACAGACGTAGGGATTTAAGGAAAATAAGAAGGAATGCTCCTCTTACGTACCTCTGCAGACGAATGAATCAAATAGGTTTAGGGTTTAGATGAACGAGAGTTTTTATAGGATTTTGGGTGTCCTAGTAGGGTTGGTGATTGTGTGGAAGTAATACTTCTATGATAGAGTCATTACCACGTTTGAACTCTTTCTAATGCTTATCACTTACCCTAGATAAGTTCTGGGTTCGAACGGTTCACGAATAGAATTAACGCCTTAGGTCAGGGCGTCCATTCTTGAATTGACGACCTTGTACATGTCGTTTCTTAAGAAGCGCCTTGTATAAGGGCGTTCCTTATTTTTAAAACACGCCCAAGATATGGGCGTTTCTTTTACTTGCCTATTTGGTCGCGTGAGAGTTGACGACCACATGTGTGGGCGTCCTTTCTTTAGTCACGCCGTTTATAGAGGCGTTTCTTTTTAAATTAACGCCTTACTAAGAGGCGTTATTTGTACTTTGTTTTATTATCTGTATTACTTCTGTAATATATATGTTTTTAATTTTATTTCAATATTCATTTATCAAGGTTGCTACACCCTCCCCCACTTAAAAAGAATTTGGTCCCCAAATTCAATATATATAATTATACACGTGGAGAGTGTAGAACATATACCTCTTAGAATAACTCGAGAAATCGTTTCTTCATAGATTCCTCGGTCTCCCATGTCGCTTCGTGTTCCGGATTCTTATTCCATTGCACCTTGAGCATGGGAATAACCTTATTCCTTAGAGCTCGTATTTCTCGATCCAAAATCTTCATAGGCTTCTGTTCGTAGGTGAGATCTTTCTGGATCACCAGATCTCCATGTTCAATAATATGAGATGGATCGTGCACATACTTCTTCAACATAGATATGTGAAATACATTATGTACCTCGGACAATTGAGGAGGCAACGCGATGCGATAAACAACCTCGCCAACTCTTTCAAGTACCTCGAATGGTCCGATGAATCTTGGCGTAAGCTTGCCCTTAACACCAAATCTTCGTATGCCACGTCCAGGCGATATTTTAAGAAATACATGATCTCCAACCTGGAATTCAAGATCTCTTCTCCTTGTATCAGCATAAGCCTTTTGTCTGGTCTGAGCAACTTGCAATCTTTCTCTGATCACTTGTATCTTCTCAGTTGTATCCCTTACCATGTCTGGACCTAACAGTTGTTTCTCTCCAACTTCGTTCCAGCATAAAGGTGATCGACAACTCCTTCCATATAAAGCTTCGAAAGGTGCCATATGGATACTAGCTTGGTAGCTATTATTATATGCAAATTCAACTAGAGGCAAGTGTTCATGCCAGCTTCCACCAAAGTCAATGATGCAAGCTCTTAGCATATCCTCAACAACTTGATTAACTCTCTCGGTCTGACCATCCGTTTGTGGGTGAAAAGCAGTACTAAAGTTGAGCCTTGTTCCCAACGAATGTTGTAATCCCTTCCAAAAGTGAGAAGTAAATCGGGGATCTCTGTCAGACACGATTGAGACAGGAATTCCATGTATCCTGACTATTTCTTGATGTATAGTGCAGCTAGTACATCAATTGACCATCGGCTCTTTATTGGCAAGAAGTGCGCCGATTTAGTTAAACGGTCAATGATAACCCATATTCCATCATGTCCTCCTTTGGATTTAGATAGACCCATGATGAAATCCATACCAATATCCTCCCACTTCCATTTTGGAATATCTAGAGGATGAAGTTTTCCAGCAGGCTTTTGGTGTTCCGCCTTGACCTGTTGGCAAGTGAGACAGCGTGATACATAGTCCGCTATTTCCCTTTTCATGTTGGGCCACCAAAAGTTCCTCTTTGCATCCTGGTGCATCCTGGTACATTTTGGTTGATCCTGGATGAATAGTGTACCTTGATCGGTGAGCTTCATCTAAGATCTTCTTCTTTAATTCCGGACAGTCAGGTATACAAGTTCTACCTTTGAATAATAATCTTCCATCAGAAGTTAGTTGGAAATCAGATTGTCCCTCTAATCTTCCTTTGATTTCCACTAATATAGGATCATCATTCTGAAGTGCTTGTATCTCAGATAATAAATCTGACTGTATGCTTACATGAGATAATGTAATAAATTTGGATTCCGTGTCCAAGCTTATATTGAGCTCGGAGAATTGTTCAAGTAACCTCCATTCTTGTATCATACAATTGGCTATCATTGCTCTCGGCTTTCGACTAAGGGCATCAGCAACATAATTACCCTTTCCGGGATGGTATTGAATATTGAAGTCGAAGTCCTTGAGATATTCTAGCCAGCGTCTTTGTCTCATGTTTAGCTCCTTTTGTGAAAATAGATATTTGAGACTTTTGTGATCTGAGTAGACAGTGAACTGTACTCCATAGAGATAGTGTCTCCATATCTTTAGGGCAAATACCACCGCGGCCAGTTCTAAGTCATGGACCGGGTAATTCTCCTCATGCTTCTTCAGTTGACGTGAAGAGTATGCTATGACCTTTCCTTGTTGCATTAGGACACATCCAAGGCCAATGCCAGAAGCATCTGTGTAGACCTCGAATTTCTCTCCTTCTATTGGTAGAGCTAACACCGGAGCTGTAGTGAGATGATCCTTGAGAGTTTGGAAACTTCTTTCACATTCCTCACTCCATTCATATCGGATCTCCTTACGAGTTAATCTTGTAAGTGGTACGGCGATCTTAGAGAAATCTTTGATGAATCGCCGATAATAGCCTGCAAGACCTAAGAAACTTCTGATCTCGCTTGCATTAGTGGGTCTTTCCCAGTTCCTTACAGCTTCAACTTTTGACGGATCTACAGATAATCCATCCTTTGATATGACATGTCGAGAAAAGCCACTTCTTCCAGCCAGAACTCGCATTTGCTGAGCTTAGCGTATAGTTGATTTGTCCTCAAGATTTGTAATGCAATCCTCAAATGCTCTTCATGTTCTTCCTTAGTCTTGGAATATATCAATATATCATCAATGAAGACTACTATGAATTGATCCAAGTAAGGCCTGAATATGCTATTCATTAACTGCATAAAGGCAGCAGGGGCATTTGTTAGTCCAAAAGGCATAACAACAAATTCGTAATGGCCATACCTGCTTCTGAATGCAGTCTTATGAATGTCATCATCCTTGATTCTTAATTGATGATATCCTGACCTGAGATCAATTTTGGAAAAATATTTGGATCCTGAAATCTGATCAAATAACTCATCGATTCTCGGCAGTGGATACTTGTTCTTGATAGTGAGATGATTCAACTGTCGATAGTCGATGCACAATCTCATGGATCCGTCCTTCTTCCTCACAAATAAGACTGGTGCTCCCCACGGGGAAGTACTTGGTCTAATAAACCCTTTTCGAATCAGTTCCATCAACTGCTCCTTCAACTCCTTGAGTTCAGCAGGGGACATTCTATATGGTGCCTTTGAAACAGGACCAGCACCAGGGACTAAGTCAATGGTGAAGGCCACTTCTCTTTGAGGGGGTAATCCCGGCAAATCTTCCAGAAATACGTCTGGAAATTCTCGCACTACCTGAATGTCTTCTATCTTGGTTTCCTTAGCTTCTTTAACAGTGACAAAAGCAAGGAAGGATACACATCCTTTCCTGACGAGCTTGCTTGCTCGAAGAGCCGAAATAAGAGGGGATTTACTCCGACTCTTGGGGCGAGTAAAGACTAATTCTGGAAAATCTTTGAAAGCAATTCGGCTATTGCGGCAATCAACCGTTGCCTGGTATTTGGATAACCAGTCCGCTCCCAGTATAACATCATACTCCTTTAGATCGAGGCATATGAGATCTATAGGTAAATTCCTACCTTGAACCATTACCTCACAGTTTTGGTAGTGATGAGTAATATCATTTTCACTTCCAAGAGGAGTAGTTAGAACTATTTTTATCCATTCCGGTTCTAACGGTAACGGGTCGGCAAACTTCTTAGAAATAAAGGAATGCGATGCACCCGTATCAAATAAGACATAAGCACTTTTGGAACAAATTTTCAATGTACCTTCCACTAATCCGCCTTCTTCTTCAGGTTCGGTCTCCTGGATTGCATGAAGACGAGCATTCTTTGTCACCGGGCGTTTACCATCGCCGGCTTGGTCATTCATTAATGGACACTCGGGAATCCGATGCTCACGGCTTCCACAATGGAGACAAGCTCCTAATTTCCTCCAGCATTCTTCTGTCTTGTGACCAGCCTTGTCACAATGCTTGCATACTGTATTAGAAGGGGTAGTTGTGATAGAGAAAGGCTTGGTCTTATTGAACTTATGGTCTTGAGAGGAAGAACCTCCATTATTGGGCCTCTTCTTGAAATTGGGTTTGAAAGAACCCGAACCCGTGACTTGTTCCTTCTTGTCTTTCCCTCGGATCCTATCAGATAGTTCCGTGGCATCTTCAAGTAGTTGAGCTCGGCGCACTATTTCAGAATAAACTTGGATGTCCATAGGCGCCAGTTGAGTAATATAGTGGGGCCTAAGCCCATTAAGAAATCTACGGGCTTTCATCTTTTCCGTGCTAATAAGATGCTTAGCATATCTAGACAACCTGGAGAACTGAGCTTCATAATCTACTAATGATAAGGATCGTTGCTTTAATGCAGCGAATTCTGCAGCCTTCTTTTCTTGGACTCGGTCCGAGAAATATTTAGCATTGAAGTATTCCACAAATTCTTCCCATGTTACTTGAGTAGGATCGATGGTTGCTTCAATAGACTCCCACCAGCATCTAGCATCTTTTTCTAACTGGAAAGTAGCTAATAAGACTTTGTCCTGATCCGTGCATTGCATAACACGGAATATACGTTCAGTCTCCCGAACCCAATGCTCGGCATCGTCCGGATCGGTCGATCCCATAAACTTCGGGGGATTCATGCTTTTAAAGGCTTGGTGTAAGCTTCCAGCTCGTGGGGCACCACCTTGTGCTACCTGTTGTAGCACTTGGGTCATCCCTTGAAGGGTACGCTGCATGTTGCGCCATTGGGCACGTTCGGCAGCCATTATCCTACAATTACAATAACTATATTAGTACGTGATCGTATTCAAAGACTCGTACACTATGTTAAATTTAACCCTTGGTTCTACCCAATCTCACTGGTTTAAAGGTTCAAACTTATCCTTGGACTTGGGTTTTTCCTAGGAATTGAATACCCTAGGCTCTGATACCACAAAGACTGTCACGCCCCGAGCGCGGAAGATACCCGGAGGTGCGCGACGTGTCTATATCAATCATGTCAATCAGAGTGGTCGTGTATTCGACACAAAGACAGAGATGCGCAAAATAGCAAGATAACCCAATCCTTTATTCCTTTATAATAGACTATTACAAATCCAATACTCTGTTTAATAAAAAGAAAAGTACATAGTTGACTCAAGAAACTATAGAAAAGACTAGATGACACTTCAGCAGCTCTAGCACTTTCACTCATGACCATTCCCATCCGATTGACTTCCATCGTCGTCGGACTTACCTGAAAAGTAAAAAGGGACAAACGGGATGAGCGAACGCTCAGTAGGAAATTATATCTCAAGTACTAGCAAGGGGTTTAAGTAATTACATTTTCATGAATGCGATAAAGCTATGCATGCTCGCATAAAACGACAAGATAGAGAGAATGTAATATCAAGGACATAAGATGAACCTAATCATGAACTTTCAACAAGATAACAAGTTTATTCAAGATATTCAAGCAAGTACGTTTAACAAGTCATGTCAAGAACTTTGGCTATCATGTATCAAGCAAGTAAATTACCCTTTTTCGGGCCACGCATTTCATGTCAAGTCAAGTACGATTCAAGTACAAGATGTGTGTGGAATGTCCAATCAAGCAAGTCAAGTACTCGGTATAATGCCAGATACCTTATCATTTTAACTCCCATGGGCACAAGTACTTTCGAGTGCTCCTCCCAGGACCAGATCGGGCCCTATATGCGCAGGCATTTATCATGTATTTTGACATCCACTCTTGTTTATAGCCAACATAGAATTTCAATAATCAAGCTTGTAGACACGTACGACAACTTTGACAGAATGGAGTCCAAAAATATGACAAAGGACATAGATTGGCGATAATAACGGTATAATCACGATTATCGATGAAACTAGGTGGAATTAGGTTCCCTTAACTTAGGTACCATGACAAATCGATATGGACATTCTATATATATATAATTGAGGTCCACATGAACAGTATATCAAAGGTAAGATACCCTCATTCTTATCATAGAATTGAGGTTTACAAGAATGACATGATATGGCATGATATCATCATCCCATTAAGAATTTCTTATGATATACTCTTTGTATAATCATAAGGGCCGGTATACCATGTTTCTTTAGATTGACATGGCATCAATGGTGTAATGGGTTTTTAGGGTACAACCAGCTCAGTCGGCCTTGAGGGAATCCAAGGCTACGAGGAGTCTTACGGAGGTCTCTATGACTAACTCGCTAGTCCAAAGGAACGGAATGTCCAATGGAGAGCTTGTATGTCAATGAGAGTTGAGTGTGATCGATAAAACAACGTGAAAAGTGGGACTATACTCACGGAGTGGAGAATAGTGCCGATATATATATTATATAATATGAAACCATCGGTTAACAGAATCAGGATAAAAATCATTTTTACAGAAAATAACGACTTACGCTAAGTCGTTTCTCAAGTAAGTAACGCCTAACAGAAGGGCGTTTACACATGTTTCCATTTTGCAGAATTTTCAATATTTCCGTAATTTATCTAAAACGCGCCCTGGTCAGGGTCGTTTCTTCAAGATTTGACGACTAGACCAGAAGGCGTCTTCTTATTTACATATTTGACAGAATATAATTAATTTTCAGGAATTATCAAAAACGCGCCCTGGGCAGGGGCGTTACTATTCAATTCTATTTTTCAGAATAGATAAATTTCAGGATTTCAACTGATAAACGCCCTAGGAAGGGGCGTGTCTTTTCAATTTACGCCCTATGGCAGGGCGTTAACATGTGTAAAACGACTTTGTCAAGGTCGTTACTTAAAGTTTTTGAAGGACAGTAATAATTTCAGGATAGCAGAGGAACGAAGATAATATCAGGACAGTAACGTTAGCAGGTTGAAGACAGAGGATCATGCATTGTTTATAGTCATGATTCCATAGATAATCAGTTCTTAAGGTGGGTGATTAACATTTACATGAAATTAACGCCTGTGTACAGGGCGTCAAATATGAAATTGACGACCTGGGCATGGTCGTGTCTTGTAAATTAGCGCCCTTGACAGGGGCGTTTCTTTCAAAATATTGCAGAACATAATAAAACTGTATGCATGCCATGCTTATACATATATCTTGCGTTATTTTATTTGGGCTACAGTGACTTGAGAAAACCTACCTTAATAATGGATTTGAAGATGACCGTGAGGGGTTTGACTAGCAGAGGATGATGCTCGGTTAGGCTCCTGAAGACCACGGCTATTGGTTGATGGAAGAAGACGATGGCTTTGATTGTAGAAGAAGAACTGCAGTTATCCTATAAGAAAATAAAGAAACTGTATCAGTTTCTTTGTGATCTGAACATCATACGAAGGTAAATAATTTTTACCCGGATGAAGAACTATGCTTCTTCAAAACGTAGGGGCTTCTTAACCTGTAACAGAAGAAGATGAAGAACTGTTAGTTCTTCATGTAACAGACGTAGGGATTTAAGGAAAATAAGAAGGAATGCTCCTCTTACGTACCTCTGCAGACGAACGAATCAAATAGGTTTAGGGTTTAGATGAACGAGAGTTTTTATAGGATTTTGGGTGTCCTAGTAGGGTTGGTGATTGTGTGGAAGTAATACTTCTATGATAGAGTCATTACCACGTTTGAACTCTTTCTAATGCTTATCACTTACCCTGGATAAGTTCTGGGTTTGAACGGTTCACGAATAGAATTAACGCCTTAGGTCAGGGCGTCCATTCTTGAATTGACGACCTTGTACAGGTCGTTTCTTAAGAAGTGCCTTGTATAAGGGCGTTCCTTATTTTTAAAACACGCCCAAGATATGGGCGTTTCTTTTACTTGCCTATTTGGTCGCGTGAGAGTTGACGACCACATGTGTGGGCGTCCTTTCTTTAGTCACGCCGTTTATAGAGGCGTTTCTTTTTAAATTAACGCCTTACTAAGAGGCGTTATTTGTACTTTGTTTTATTATCTGTATTACTTCTGTAATATATATGTTTTTAATTTTATTTCAATATTCATTTATCAGGGTTGCTACATGGGCCGTCGAGGGGACGGCATTCAAACTATTCAACCACGGACGACCCAGAATGGCTTTGAACATCGGGTCTATATCCAGCACATAAAATTCCACGTCCATAACTAAGGGCCCTAGCTCGGCCTGCACAGTCACCACTCCGTGACAAGCACGTCTGGAGTTATCATAGGCTGCTATGGTAGTCGGCGTCGGCTTGAGCATGTCCTTTGATATATTGCAAGCACGAAGGGTACTCAATGGGCAGACATTTATTGACGCCCCCGTGTCTACAAGGGCAGATTCCCCGGCTGTTTTGTTCAGAGAGATGGTAATGCATAACGGCATCTGCCGTGCCTCGGGAGGAGCTAGCTCTGACTCAGCAAATGAAATAGAGGGCCCCTTTGTGATCGTGGCCAAGACCGAGGGCAGGCTATCCACTGCCACATCTTCTCTCACCATAACTTGCTGTAGGAAGGTCTTCAGGGCATCCTGGTGGAGTGGCGACCTCTTGATTAGTTCTAACACTGAGATTTTAGCCGGCAGCCGGTCTAAGTGCTGCAGTAAGTCATATCTTGTGCCCGGCACAGGGTCTATCTCTTCTGGCTCAACTGTAGGGGAAGAAACTGCAGGGTTTGGTGCAGACGCACCTGGAGAAGGAAAAATTCTTTGGAAAGGACGCCCGCTCCGAAGGGCGCATTGTGATGCTGGCACGCCTGGACTGGACCCCCGCTTGGCCTGGTGGGGTAAGCGAATGGCGTGGAGATGGAGGTGAGGATGACTGAAGTGGGTTTAATAGGCCCTGGTGGAGGGGAAATGGGTGAAGGGTTAAGCTTAGGGGAAATGATGGGAGGTATGGCGGGTGGTGGTGAAAGGGCGGACGGAGTAGAGGGGAATGTAGCGGGCCTAAGAGGCGACGCGGAGGAAGTGATGAGTGGTGTAGCGGTCGGAATGGCGGGTCTAAGAATGGAGGGGATGGCAGGTGTGGGAGAGTAGTGGTGGTGGAAGGCCAAGAGACGGGCGGGGGTCTCATCATCAAACGTCCACCCAGCGTTGGGGGCTGGGCGCTGGACCATATTCACCTGCGCTGGGGCCGGCGGCTGCTGTTGTTGCGGAGGAGGGCTTGATGTACTGGCATGGGATTTTGATGGATCCCAAGGTCTTGCTGCTGCGGTTGAGATTACTGTTGCTGCTGGGGTTGCTGTAGCGGGGGTTGCTGAGGTGCTGCCTGGCTTGCTTTTGCCTCTTTTTAATATCCTCACTTAACTGGTGCATCTGGGCCCAATCAATCCTCTGGCCCTCATGCAAATCATACACCAGGTCCCTGAACTGGTAGCATCGTTCTATCGTGTGCCCGGGTTGCCGATGGAATATACAATATTGGGATTGGTCGGCAGCCGAATTCCAGTTCGGGCGTTCAGGAGGCAACTGAAGGTCACCGGTATACATTAGAGCAGAGAAAATATCTGGCAAGGTCTCCGAAAGAGGAGGGTAATGAGCCCTTTTTGGAGCTGGTCGTGCAGAGCCATAGGCGGTGGGTGGAGGAACATTATTGTACTACGGGGGCCGCTGAGGCTGTTGGGGTGGCGGAGGTGCTTGTTGAGGGTATTGCGGGACTTGGAAGGTGGGCTGGGGAACTTGCGGAGCGGCATACTGGGAGTTGCGCTGAGGCGGTGGGAAGCGGGGTGGCGCGGCTTGTTGGGGGAATTGAACGGCCTGGACTTGCTCATTAATTTGTACTCCCTCAGTGACGGGGCCTTGGGTTCTTTTGGTGGCTTTGGGCTTCTGGGCCTCGAATAAAGAATGGATGGGGGAGTCCTTGAATTGGGTTTGAATAAACCTAGCTCTGCTGTATAGCTGGTGCATGTTTGCGATATCATTCATTGCCAGAATATTTCTGAAAGTCGGAGTAGCGTTGGAAATTAACAACTTCACTTTTTCCTCTTCCGGGATCTGCCCGGGCACACGTGAGGCCATCTGCCTCCAGCGGTCTGCATAGGTTGCGAAGTCTTCTTCCGGCTTCATCTTTTCCGCCACTAGGTCAGTGAAAGAGTATTCGGGTTCAACCCGATCCTGAAATCTCTGTATAAACCTCTCCTTGACTGTCTTGAAGTTCTCGGCCTCCTCCATAGGCAAGGTGTAGAACCATTCCAGAGCGACCCCTTCCAGAGATCGACGGAACAAATAGGCCATCAAGCGATCGTCATGCTGGAACTGTGCCGATTCGTACAAGAACTCTCGGACGTGGATGAACGGGTTGCCATTCCCATCGTATTTGTGGTACACGTGGAGTTCAGACTGAGAAGGAAAACGAATGTCCCTAAAGTTAGGGATAGGGACATCGGCAAGAGATTACGGGCCGACCCGCTTATGGAGGAGATCAATTTGTTGCTGCACAGCAGCCCATTTGTCAAGGATTTCCCGTTCCCGGGAAGGAGGGGAAGGAGCAAGAGGAGTAATACCTGGATAGGTGGCCAAAGGATAAGCTGATGAAGGGGGCAACCCGTAAGAGGGATAATGGGCTGAGGAAGGGCCCATATCCGCATGAGTCAACTGGGCCGCCCCTGATTGTAACCTAGTGAAGTCCGCAGGGACTATGGGGGCTTGAGGTGATGGAGAAATCATGGTGTACGGATCAAGGTAAGGAACAGAGGGGAGGGGGGACTTTCCTTTATCAAGCTGTTGATGGACCGAGGTGGAAGCATGGCCCATTTCCATATTGGGATGGCGAAAGGTCTGAGGGCGGACAGGAGTAAGGTCAATGGGAGCCACGGAGGTGGTCCCGACCACGGGGGATGTGGTGGCAACAACAATCGTGTCATGAGGCGGAATTGAGGCCGGGGCATCGCCCCCTTGCAAAGCTCGTCTGATGAGATGGAGCTGGGTGGGGTCCAGCTGGGCCATCATATTGAGGATCATACTGGCTGAATTCTGATTGGGCGGGTTTGACAGAGAGGGTCGGGGACCCTCGCCAAGAATGGTCGGGAGCGAAGGGGCCGCCCCCTCTCCCCCCTGTAAATCGGTGACCCGAGGTGGGTCCTCAAGGAGACCACGAGGAAGGGAGTCCTCGTGGGCCGAAGAGAAGTCGTATGACGACATGGAAGACAATGAATCGAACAAGGGGTTGGAGTAGGAATGGAAATAAGAGTCGACCCTAGGAGGTGATCGTGGGTGAAGAAGACAACCCCACATACACCAAGACACCTAGGGCTAGAACCAACAACACCAATCAATCAGATCTGCCAAGCAACTAAACGCATACAATGGAGAGAGATGAGAGCAGAATCACTCAGTAATGCAATCAAGTTCTTATAATGATGCTCGTCAATTCCTTATATCTTCTTCTTCAAGTTTTAGTGGATTAATGACAATATAAATCCGCTCAACCACTAGGCGCCTAACTGGGATAGGAAATGGTGAACTGTGTGACTCTATCAGGATCTCTCACTTGCGGATGCAACCCTAGACTGAGGTGGGTACGGTACAACCTGCCCGGCGTTCGTGTGGGAATCCACGGCTCACGGGGGCTTACGGAGGTCCTCAGCAAGGTCCCTAGTCGGCTCCAAGGAATATGGAGACGAGAGGAAACCCTACCTCGGTAGGAATGCAACTAATATGAGAAGAGGTCGATGCACCTATGCGCGCCGGAGCGCATGCACAAACTAGCCTAGTAGCTATCAATCAATGAGCAAGTATACACGTGAGCAATGAAAAGCATGGTAATACAATGATGATAAGAGAACAGGGGGGGAAGTCAATGAGTAGCACCAAGCATAGCAAACCCCATAGAATATGACAATCCAGGTATAACGTAAACACACTGTGGCACTAGATGAACGGCCCCTCTGCGACCGCTCCTACAGTAGAATGGTGTATGTGAAACCATCTAACCCAGGGAGAGCACAGAACTATAGCGTAATCACAGAACCTAAAAAAAACGAGGTAGCAAGGGCAGGAGAATACCCGAAAGATGGTCACTAGTCAACCGTGCCACCTCTTGAACGGCCCTCAATCAGCCGTGTACCTGCAGTAAGAACAGACCCAAACGTACCTGTGCTGGAAAACTGAACGGCCAGGTCTAGGCCGCTCTACAATATGAACGGTGTATCTAGCACCGTGTGTAACAGGAAATACCGCTGAAGCTGGCTCCGACTACAGGGGATGGACGGTAGAATATCAATCACTCCCGTGGGTGGGTGGCCCAGCAAGAACCGCGTAGGCCCCCAGAGGACAGAAAACACATTCACCCTGCAAACCACTCTAAAGAGAAAACTTGGACAACAAATAAGGAGGGTCAGCAACTCAAAGGCACGATGGGCATTAGGGTCCCACCGTGATCGCCACAAAAGGGGTGTAGATATATATTCCTCTCCTCTCCTCACTTGGTGGATGATAGGTTATGAATAAAGCAATAATATCGGGAATAACAAACAAAGCGTAGTGAGAGGATGGAGAAAAAAACAGAGAGTGACCGTGATCGCCACCAAAGTCCAGCAAGTGACTAGCGTACCGTACTTTGGAAAGGAAGGGGAGACACTCGCCTTGACGCAGCACTGGTAGGATGCGCGGTCGATGCAGAACTGCCTTAAAGACACACGGCCCTACGATAGGCCGTCTAAGAGTGCTGCCGAACGCGCGGGAAGAAGAACTCCTGGAAGATGGGCGGCTTGAAGTGAACCATAGAATGAAGAAGGGCGGTGCAGTGAATGCCGCTCGTCGTCTTGAACAGGCCTAAAGGAACCGTGCACGCCCACCACGCCAAGAGTTGCAAAAGGGTTCACCTCCACCCTCTCCAGCCGGCCAGAGGGGATGGGCCTCGTGCTGATGAAGTGCTGACCTGCAAAACAACGTGGAGACACAAAAGAGACACCCAGATTAGGACTAAATGACGTAGTACGCGTTCATGTAAGAAGAATTAAGCATAAACAAATGGATAGGGGGATACCTGGGGGGTTTTAAACCCCTAGGGTGACAAAAACGTAGGTGGGTGTATGCATGGGGAGAAAAATGAGCGAAACACAGAGAGAGAACAACGCATGCGACAGATGATGAAGAAATCAGAGAAATGACACTATGACTCGACACACGGACTACTCCCTGAACCGGAGGCTCGTAAGGACGTAGAGAGCCTCCCTCCTTGGTGCTAGGTCGTTCAGAAATGCGGCAGGGCTTCGCCGTCGACCAAAATTCCCCCTCCTTCCGACGTCCGGCCGCTAGGGTCTATTTATAGAGCCTAGAAAGCCAGCCTCGAAATTGGATTTTTAGACATTTTTAGGCCGAGATTATAAAAGATAAATCATAGATATTATCATAATCTCTTATCCAGTCGAAACGGCATCAAATTTGGTTAATTATCCACGGAGAAATCATCAAAACAAACTGGGGATAAAGCCATGAATAAGAAAGACAAAAGTCTGTTAAAAAGCCTCATCCGACGGGATGAGCGGTCTTACGATAGACCGCGCGACATTTGGGCGGTCTAGTTCAGACCGTCCAAGCTGTCGGTGGAAATTCAGATAATCAGAAAATCAACCCAATTATCTCTCTAACTGGTCGAAACGCCCTCCGTTGGACCCTCAATCGTGAACGGTTCTAGTAAGACCGTTCTAGTGTAGAGCGGCCAATCTCCAACCGTTTCACCCTGTCGGTGATAATTCGGATAATTGGATAATTATCTGAGAAGATGGGCGTGCGTAGGACTCTGAAGTATAGGCGGTTGGAATAGGCCCGTCCATGAGCTTGAACGGTCCTAATCACACCGCACAAAAGCCTGTCGGTGAATATTCAGAAAATCCTCAGAAATTAGCCAAAATGTATGAACGGTCAATATGCAACCGCCCATCTGCTGAACGGCTGAGGTTAAGCCGTTCATGCCCTTAGGCACTTGATTCTCGTAAAATACGTTCAATTGACCAAAGCCAAGGCCCATTAAGCCCTGAATCACCACGGATTGCACCAAGGAGGGAGACGACCCATAAAACGAGCCCAAGACATGCCACAAAAAATGGCCCAATGAACGATGAACAACTCAAGGCATCAACTAATGGGAGTAAGAGAAACGGCTCGAATCATCGGTATAAAATGGGTGTCAACAGCATCGCTCAATATCTACATCATACATTCAGGGAGACTAAATCAGGAGTTCTTCTCAATTGTGCTTCATTGTCTTTGTGTCTTAAGTCTTAAATTTGTGTTCGTCATAAACCGCAAACATTCGTGTGTGTGTGTGGATCGATTCGGATCTGTGGTCATGTCTGTTTGGTTAGCTCAGATTCAAGTGTGTGCATGGATCTTCTTAGATCTGCGTGTGTGTGTGCGGATCTATCCAGATCCGGTTGTATAAGTGTGTAGAGTGATGCATTTGTCGCAGCTCATGTGTGTGTGTGTTGTTGATCCAGTCATCGGATCATGTTGGAGCTCGGCTCCGTGTGTGTGTTGGAGCTCGTCTCCGTGTGTGTGTTGGGGCGCATCCCCGTGTGTGTGTGCTGGCGTCGCCCTACGTGTGTGGTTGGAGTGTATCTCCGTGTTGGGGATTCATCCCCGTGCTGGTTTCCAACAGTGAAGCGTCACCGGGTTTTAGTGAGGGGTGGACGTAGGATTGCCGTTGTTACATACGAACCACCTTAAAAATCACCGTCCACTATGGTTTGAGCTGTGTGGTTTGGATCATTTCTTCTACCCCCCATTCTATGTGATTGTTAATGCATACTTCGTTTTGGATTTAATCACGTAGATCTTGAATAATTCATCTCATCACCAAATAGATTTTGATAAACCTAGTTTGTGAATAAATAATTTTGAACCTCTTAATTGATGCTTCATCACATTTCCTAAAAAGGCCAAAAGCTTTCTTAAAATTTGTAATCACCCAATTCACCCCCCTCTTGGGTGTCATTGATCGCCGGACTTCAGCGTCGTCATCACCATTACTGCTACCATCTCCAAACTCCAAACTCTAGGCTTTTATTATTTTTAGTGCTTTTGTGTTATTTCACTTCATTGTAATCTCGTTGCGTCGTTAGTGCAATTTTGTTTCGCATTTCATGTACTCTTTCTTTTAAGTTAGTGAAAGGAGTTGTTCTTTTGATCTAGATCTTGCTCTTCTTCCCTCTCTACCTCCTTCTATCTCTTCTTTTCCACTTTATGCGATTATTTTGTATAGCATAGGTGCATAATCATAGACATTTTTAATTAATAGTTGGAACCGTTCTTTGTTTAATCATTCTCTTCGAGCTACAAAAATCATAAACATTTTTCAAAAGATTCCAAGGTTTTTAACTTTAAAAATATCTTCTTCCCTGTGGATTTGACCCGTGCTTGCCATAGTACTACGTTCTCTTTTGATCATTTTGTGCGAGTTCGGTTTTAAGATTGTTAGCGCGTGTGTAGTAACGACATACGCTTTCACCTTATCAAATTTTGGCGCTGTTGCCAAGGAAGAATGATAATTTTTGATTTTAGAACTATGTTTTCCTTGTGTTTATAGTGTACTAATAAGTTCTCTTTTCTTATTTTTTTACAGAAAAAAAGAAAAAAAATCAGATCTGAAAATCCAGAAAAATAATTTGTCACAGAAATCTGTCGCAGAAACCAGAAGCGTAGGTGCAGAGAACAGAAAGTAGAAAATCCAGAGAACATTATTGTCGTAGAAAGTAGAAGTCTGTGAGCGAAGGTCCTGCTCGAAAAGAAAGGAAGTCTAAAAATAAAGAAAGAAAACAAAAAAATCAAAAAAAATCAGAGGTAAGCTCTCCTATTTTTTTATCTTTTGATTTTGTCATTCATTTCAAAAAAAATGAAGGATCGCTCTTCAAGTAAGTATCCAAACTTTTCCTCTTTCATTTGAACTTTATTTTTGTACTTTCCATATCTTGTGTCTAGATAGGGCAATTAATTAAAAAAAGAAAACAATTGAACCAAAAAAAATCTTCACTACAAGATTAGCAACCACACCTTGCTGTTTTAGGACATGGATCATTTAGCTTTGTATTTTTAGTTGTTTCTATTTTTGCAAGTTTCTCTTTGTTGAAGATTGTAGGGGGCAAGGTGAGATCTCTACTTCTTCTAAAAGCATGCTCATGTATTTCCATGCTTACATAGAACCCCTTGTTTGAATTTGTGGTGTGCATTTCATTTCAAAATATCATAAGGGCATTATCTCCTAAACAACATAAGGTGGGGATTTGATCACCCTTTCTTGGCCCATAAATCACAACTCCCTGCATCTTTGCATTAACCCAAGCCCAGTAAAAAATTCAGTAAACCTTAGCCCTAGGGTTCATATTAAGATTTAGGTCTACTTAGGCCCATTATCAATTTGGAAATTGATGTCTAGGAAAGAGGTCCAATGGCAAACGCCTTAAGCGGGCTTGTGGTTATTTAATTAGATCCCTACGAAAGTAGGGGGAGCCTCCTACAACTCCGCCTCTTACCTGACTAGTGGACAAATTTGATAGTGGACTTGGGGTAGATTTAAGTTGATTTGTGAGAAAGCTAACATTGAGCCCACTTAGTGGTTGGAACCTAAGGGAGATTGTGTTTGCACCACTATCTAAGGTTGGTGTCTAGACAAGAGGTTAAAAGGCTACGCCTAAGTGGATTCGTGGTTCATTAATTAGGAGCTTGCGAAAGTAAGGGGAACCTCTCACGATCCTACCTCTTTCTTGGCCAACTTGAAGGTCGGTGTGTGCATGATTGCAATTGAACTTGGGGTAATTCTCACTATTTGTGCTTCTAAGTCCAAGGAGCCCTAGGTTTTGTAGGTTAATTTGTTGAACAAGTGTTTGAAAAAAAATAAAAAAATAAAAAAAAGAAGTAAAAAAAGGCATTAAAAAAAAGAGACAAATTTGTTTGGGCTAGGCACACTTCTTAAGCTCCAAATCTTTTACCTTGGTTTATGCAAGGGAGAAGATCTCAACACCCTGGCTTAGTTGATCCCCTTAGTTAGATTGAGTGATTCATTTTTAATCAAGCCCAAAATCAAATCCAACCCATGGCTGAATAACACCAACTAGGGGTGCCCAAACAGATGAAGGAATATTTTATTCCTTCGAATTATCAGCCATCCACTTGTATACAACTACCTAATGTCTCTACTTTGCAATATGAGATCAAATCTAGCACCATTCAGATGCTCCCATCTTTTATGGGAAGACCAATGAAGATCCCTATAAATATCTGGATGAATTTCTAGAAATTTGTTCCATTGTGAAAATTCAAAATTTCACAAATGATGCCCTCCGCCTGACCTTATTCCCTTTCTCACTTAAGGACAAAGCCAAATACTGGCTAGGGACTTTAGGAAAACCTATTGGCACATGGGCAGATATGCAACATGAGTTCCTTAAGAACTTCTACCCCATCGGTAGAATCAACACCATGAGATGCGCAATCACAGGATTCGCGCAACTCCCAAATGAACAAATATATGAATCATGGGAGAGATTAAAGAAACTCCTCAGAAAATTCCCACATCATGGGCTTTCCAAATGGCAAATAGTACATGCTTTCTATGAGGGCTTAGATGATCAAGTTAGGCAAATTGTGGATGCATCATGTGGTGGGGCCTTTATGAGCAAGAGTGAGGATGAGGCCTATACCTTATTTGAAATGTTGAGCGAGAATTCAATCAACTATGCTTCCTTATCCTCATATGAGAGAACCATTGGGCCCTCTAAATGGGCCAGGATGTATCATATGGAACCTGAAGCGAGAGTGGATGTGAATTTCATCCATCAAAAATTGGATAAGGTGGACATCATGGCCCAAAAGCTAGAGCAGGTTGATATGTTGGCCCACAAGTTAGACCAGCTTCTGGCCCAAAACAAACAAGAAACCACCACCCCACCTATGTCCAACCCATACCTAGACCTAACACACCATGAGGTGTGTACTTTATGTGCTAGCCAGGACCTTCATGTGTCCGATTGCCCAACAGCGGCCCAGTTACCACCTTTTATACAGGAGCAAGTCCAAGCAGCTCAGGGATTCTCCAAGCCCAACTTTAACCCATTCTCTAACACCTACAATCCGGACTAGAGAAATCACCCCAACCTCAATTGGAGGAATCAGAAAGCTCCTACTCAGCCCATCAATCCCTCTACTTCTCATGCTCACAAGGCACCTATCCAACACCAATTCCAGGCACAGCCACCATTTCAAGGAAATACTTATGGTCGGGGACCGCAAGCCCAACAACCACTTCCCCGATTCAACCAGGGTCAGGCCCCATACCAACCTCCTCAGCCCAATTATAGGTAATCTTCCAATTCCCAACAAACCTATCAACCTCCTCTACAACACCACCATGACTCCCAAATTGATGATATATTCCATCAGTTACAACAACTAATTCTGGCCCAAAATCAATCCTTCCAACAAACCATTCAAGCCCAAAGTCAATCTTTCCAATAGACCCTCCAAGCCTACCAACAAACTATTTCTAAGTTGGAAACCCAATTGGACCAATTGGCTGAAGCCACCATGAGAAGGGAAGTGGCCCAATTGCTAAGTCAGCCCTTTGTCAACCCATGAAATAATCCTCCGAACTTCCCACAACCAAACTTCCCCATTAACTAGCAAATTCCTCCTCTCCTCCAGCACCCATCAGGCCAAATATCACAAAAAAGCCCACAACTCAAAAATGCAAAAGCATTTTCGACCTTAAGAAGTGGTCCCCAGGGGTCCGCTCCTACTCCATCAATCCAGGCCCCTGATATATCTTCTGATAGTGAAGCGGAGTCCAGCCAGGAAGAGGATGTCAAAGGAAAGAGGAAAATAGAGGAAGGGCCTAGCACTTACCAACCTACAGTGCCATTTCCCAATGCCTTAAAGCCCAAAAAGAAACAACCAACCCATAATGAAGAGATGATGGAGCTCTTCAAACAAGTACACATCAACATCCCTCTCCTTGATGCCATCAAACATGTCCCGACCTATGCTAGATTCTTAAAGGAAATGTGCACTTCTAGGCGGGAGCCACGAGTGACCCCGGAAAAGGTTCAGCTCCCTGAGAACGTTAGTGATGTAGTACTCAACCAACTTCTAAGTAAGCTAAAAGAACCTGGAGCACCCCTTATCTCTTGCAACATTGGGGGTGCGACCTTTGATAAGGCTCTCCTTGATTTAAGAGCCAGTGTGAATATATTCCCCACCTCCATCTATGAGCGGTTTGACATCGGTGAGCTCAAGTCTACACCTATTATTCTCTAGCTCACCGATAGATCAATCAAGACTCCAAAGGGCCTTATTGAGGATGTCATTTTTAAAGTGAATGAGTGCTACTTCCCTGCCGACTTTCTTATTTTGGACATGGTTTCTCCCCAAGAAATCAAGCATACTCCTATCATTTTGGGTAGAGCATTTTTAGCCACGGCTAGGGCTGATATAGACCGTGCTTCAGGAATTATGGACATATCTTTTAGGGACCAGAAAGTCAACATCAACATTTTTAAGGCGTCCAAATTCCATGATCAAAAAGGAGATTGCTATGCTGTTGACATCATTGAGGAGTTATTGGAGATCGAAGGGGACAGTAGGACCACCATCAGAGAAGAAGTTGACAGCGTGTCAACTCCACTTAGGACGTGGCCCCCAGTTGAACCCTTGCCTCAGCTTAAATCTGAACCAGCTCTGTCATCTTTGCAATCCCCTCCTCAGGTTGAATTAAAACCATTGTCGGCCTCCTTTAAGTATGCATTCCTAGGCCCAGACCAAACCTTGCCAGTCATCATAGCAAGTGACCTTGAACCTAACCATGAGGAGAAACTAGTTGAGGTCCTTAAATCTCATAAGGGGGCTATAGGTTGGTCTATTTTTGATCTTAAAGGGATTAGTCCATCCATTTATCAGCACCACATTTATATGGAGGAGAATGCAAAACCGAGCAGAGACATGCTGAGTAGATTAAATCCACACATGAAGGAGGTGGTCAAAAATGAGATGGTCAAGTGATTAGATGTTGGGATCATCTACCCAATTTCTGATAGCCGGTGGATCAGTCCAACCCAAATAGTCTCAAAGAAATCAAGACTGACTGTGATTTCCAATGATCAAGGGGAGTTGATACCTACAAGGTTGACCACGGGATGGAGGGTCTGCATTGATTATAGGAAGCTCAACTCCATGACAAAGAAGGACCATTTTCCCCTCCCATTCATTGACCAAATTTTGGAAAAATTAGCAGGGCAAAAATACTTCTATTTTCTAGATGGGTATTCTGGGTACAATCAGGTGGCTATCTACCCAAAGGGATTAGGAAAAAATCACATTTACATGTCCCTACGGAACCTTTGCTTTTCAGAGAATGCCCTTTGGACTATGTAATGCGCCCGCCACATTTCAAAGATGAATGTTAGCCATTTTTTCTGACACGGTGGGCAACTTTTTAGAGGTTTTCATGGATGATTTCTCCATTTTTAGGGACACATTTGATTCCTGTCTAGATCACTTAGCCAAAGTCATGAAGAGATGCATAGATACTAATCTTGTCCTCAGTTGGGAAAAGAGTCATTTCATGGTTAAAGATGGCATCGTTCTGGGGCATATAGTGTCAGCAAGAGGAATCGAGGTGGATAAAGCCAAGGTTGAGCTCATTGCTAAACTACCACCACCCACCTCAGTAAAACAAATCCGTTCCTTTCTGGGTCACGCCGACTTCTATTACCGGTTTATTCAAGATTTCTCCAAAGTTGTTAGACCTCTCACGAATCTGCTGGCTAAGGAAGTCACATTCCATCTTGACCAATCATGTCTTGAGACTTTTGAATCATTGAAAATGGCGTTGACTAATGCCCCAATCTTGTAAATTTCCAATTGGTCATTGCCTTTTGAAATTATGTGTGATGCCTCGAATTATGCTGTAGGTGTTGTTTTGGGGCAAAGGGTAAATAAAAAGCCTGTGGTGATTTACTATGTGAGCTACACACTCGTTGATGCCCAACTTAGGTGCACCACAACAGAAAAAGAGTTACTTGTTGTTGTCTTTGCCCTTGAAAAGTTTCGGTCCTATCTGTTAAGGGCTAAAGTCATTGTGTTTTCTGACCACTCAGCCCTTAGACACCTGCTGTTCAAAAAAGATATCAAACCAAGTTGATTAGATGGATCATGTTGCTACAAGAATTTGATTTAGAAATTTAGGATAAAAAAGGAAGTGAAAATATTGTTGCAGATCACTTGTCCCAGATTATAACATCAGACACCACACCCTTACATGACTCATTTTCAGATGAGCACCTCCTTAGTGTATCCCACATTTCACCTCCATGGTATGTGCACATTGTCAATTACTTAGCCGTGGGAAAAATTCTTGAAGGTTGGTCCAAAAAAGAAAAAGACTACTTTGCTAAGCCCAAGTACTTCTTTTGGGAAGACCCTGAGTAATTCCATTTAGGACCAAACCATCTCATTCAGAGATGTGTCCCTGAGGGTGAGCACATAGCATTCTAACATTTTGCCATACCTTAGCTTGTGGGGGGCATTTTTCAAGTAAGAAAATAGCAGCCAAGGTTTTGCAGAGTGGGTTCTACTGGCCCACATTATTCAAAGATGCAGTTGAATTTTGTAAATCTTGTGAGCGTTGTCAGGCTATGGGGAACATGTCACGCAGGGACATGATGTCTTTAAACCCTATCCTTGTTGTGGAAATTTTTGATGTATGGGGAATTGACTTCATGGGACTGTTTCCACCATCTTTTAGTCATGAGTACATTTTGGTGGCGGTGGATTATGTGTCTAAGTGGATAGAAGCTATAGCCACGAGGACTAATGATCACAAAATTGTCATGAAATTTTTTAGTAAAAATATTTTCTCTCGGTTTGGGTGTCCCAGGGCAATCATTAGTGATGGGGGTTAACATTTCATCTATTCTCAATTCTGAGCTTTGATTAGGAAGTATGGGATCACATATAAGAATGCTACCCCTTACCACCCCCAGACTAGTGGTCAGGTGGAGGTTTCTAATAGAGAGATCAAGAATATTTTACAAAAGTCTGTCACGCCCGATAGGAAAGATTGGTCAGAAAGATTAGATGATGCTTTATGGGCCTATCGGACCGCCTACAAAACTCCCATTGGCATGTCCCCATATAAGCTCATTTTTGGAAAGCCATGTCATTTGCCAGTCGAATTGGAACAAAGGGCCTATTGGGTAATCAAACAATTCAATCCTGATCCAGCACAGACTAGTTCCCATAGAGCCCTTCAACTGAATGAGTTAGAGGAACTTCTCAATGAAGCCTATGAGAACTCTAGGATTTATAAAACCCTAACTAAAGCATTTTATGATAAACACATTTCACGAAAAACTTTTCAAATCAACCAAAAGGTCTGGCTTTTTAACTCTAGGCTGTGATTATTCCCTAGCAAATTGAAATCTCGATGGGATGGACCATATGTGGTAATTAAAACATTTGACTAAGGTGCAGTAATAATTCTCAATCCTAAAATTGGTCAAACATTCACTGTCAATGGTCAACGTTTAAAACCTTACATTGAAAATCTTCTAACGCTGCAGGAGGACTCTCTCAGGCTGGGTGACCCATTGTGAGCTCTATTGCGTCTGGCGGAAGACATAAAACTTAGTGCTTATTGGGAGGTAACTCAATTACTCTTTCTCCTTTTCAAAAAAAAAAAGTTTTTGATTTTCTTAAGAACCTGGAGCAACATTCTTCTGACGACGGCATCCCTCTCTCAGGTCGTATCTATCCTTCTCCCTACTTTTCATGGCTATATTTCATTTCTATATTTTGTTCATGCCATTAGGGACAATGTCACCTAAGTTGGGGGGTAACTTGAGCTCTAATTTTCTCAAAATGCTTGCAACCTTTCATCACACCCCTAACTAGTGCTTCATGTTCATATTTCATGATGAGAAACTTTTCTTAGAATGATAGGACTTAAAGTCTTACTCGTGAAAGTTGCAAGTTAAAGGGGTGATTTAATTAGTTATGTCTTTAGCCTTTTCCTCAGAATACATCTGAAATTCTATTGAACTTGCACACAATTGCACAATAACAAGATTGGTAGATGAGAAATATTAGGATGATGGGGATTTTGCTTAACACTTAGGTGATGATTAATATTATGCCCATTCATTGAAAGTAATCGTGAGGAAAAGGCTACCTACCAAAAAAAACATGGAAAATGCCCCTGAACTTAGTAATCGGGCCTACTTCTCCTAAGGCAAGAGTTGAGGTTCGCATCAAACCGCGAAGGGATGTGCAGCACCATGTATCAAAAATAAATAAAAATAAATGAATAAACAGGCAGAGTGAAGCTACCTATAATTCGAAAGCTTAATTCCAGATGGGGGCAGAATTGAAAATCGTCTTTAAGTGAAAGGTAGAAGATTCATTCATTTAGATAGTTTGGTAGTCACTAGTCAAGTTACATTACTTCTACACAAAGGGATATTTAATTTTGAGTATATACTGAGGAAAGGTCTAAACACATGGACTGATGGAATTTGTTCTGAACACATACTTGAACTTATAATACTCCAAAGTATAAATCATTATGCATAATATTCTTGCCATGAATTAGGACACATGAGTGTTTACTAGTCCTAATTCTATAATTGTTTACATTGCTAAGGGACTAGCAATGTTCAAGTTGGGAGGTGTGATAAGTGTCCATTTTCTATGATAATTCATTGCATTTGCACCATTTATGTGCACATAATTAGGTAATTATGTATATTTCATAGTTAACCTTAGCTCCGCATATAAATTGGGCATTTCACGCAAATTGATTAATTCAGTGATGTCATTTAATAAAGTAAAGTTGAGGGCCATGAGCATTAATTATCCATTGTATAATCATGAGCATTTGTAATTTATGTGTACATTGTGGTAATTTTTATGGATTAAATCATAATTATGTGTGTGCAGGACACTGAAGGCAATTGCAGGAGAAGTCGGGGGAAAAACAGTCCGAAGATAAAGAGAAGAAACCCTAAGGCGCCCTCTTCCCTCTCCCTTCATGGTTGACTAAGTCAAATGTAGCAGCCACCTATTTTTTGGAGGGAAAATAAAATTTAAAGTTTGAAATAGAGAAAATCAAGGAGGGAAAAGAAAATTTAAAGTTTGAAAAGGAGGGAATCAAGGAGGAAATCAAGGAGGGAAAAGAAAATTCAAAGTTTGAAAATGAGGGAATCAAGGAGGAAAATGAGGAGGATCTTGACCAACAAGGAAGGGGGGTGCCCACCTTGTCTCCCTCCCTCATTCATCTCATTCTCCATCTATCATAGCCCTCCATCTCTATCAAACTTGATCTCCACCATCCATTTGACATATTTTCCCTATAAATAGCTCATGTCAAGGAGGAGAAATAGAGTATTTTCTTTTGGCAGTTTTTCACCCTTTCTCTCCTAACCCTAGGCCGCCGATTTTCTCCCCCTTCATTTTTCAATGCTCTACAACTTCTTCTTCATCATCTTTAGCTCGTGCTGCACGGTTTTGAAGTTATTTCTTATTTTTCATTGTTCTATCCTGTGCATTCGAAGACAACATTATTCTCTGTTCTTCCCCATTTTTCTCCTTCTTTTGTACATTTTCTCGTCTTACTCTTTCTACAAAAGTTGTTCATCTCTCTGTCCTCTACAATTTCTTCTTCTTCGTCATCTTCTAATTCCTTCTGGTTTTCAAGTTATGTTCAGCTTTTCAATGCTCTATCTCTAATTTTCACTGTTCATATTTTAAAGCCTTCTTCTTCTTTTTCCATCTCACCTAGGTAGCCTTAGTTAATCTCTCCTTCATCACCATCCCCTTCTCTTCTAAACCATTGCTATCTCCCTTAACTTCACCTTGATCTCTCCCTTTGTCTCCTTAGATCTGTCTCCTCACCTCATACATTCTTCTCCAAGAGCGGCTTCAATGATGAAGGTGACTTCCTCCTGGCGTAGACGACATCTTCTGCGAGGTGGTTCGTGATCCAAGGCCAAGAGAGGATGGCGCCATCATCACCATTGTTGCTACCATCTCCAAACTCCAAACTCTGGGCTTTTATTATTTTTATTGCTTTTGTGTTATTTCACTTCATTGTAATCTCGTTGCGTCGTTAGTGCAATTTTATTTTGAATTTCATGTACTCTTTCTTTTAAGTTAATGAAAGGAGTTGTTCTTTTGATCTAGATCTTTTCTTTCCTCTCTACATCCTTCTTCTATCTCTTCTTTTCCACTTCATGCAATTATTTTCTATAACATAGGTGCATAATCAAAGGCATTTTTAATTAATTGTTGGAACCATTCTTTGTTTAATCATTCTCTTCGAGCTACAAAAATCATAAACATTTTCCAAAAGATTTCAAGATTTTTAACTTTATAAATGTCTTCTTCCCTGTGGATTCGACCCGTGCTTGCTATAATAATATGTTCTCTTTTGATCATTTTGTGTGAGTTCGATTTTAAGATTGTTAGCGCGCGTGTAGTAACGACATATGCTTTCACGTTATCAAACGCTCAGTAGGAATTATATCTAAAGTACAAGCTTGCTTTAAGTAAATTACATGTTACATGAATGCAAGTATCGCAAATCATGAAGGGTCATGAGATAAAGTCAAGAGTGAACATATCAAGAGATATCAAGAATGAACTAGTATTTTTCAAGAGGAATCATACAAGTATCAAGAAATATCAAGCCTGTAATATCAAGTCAAGTTGTGAGAATTGGCTATTTTATCCATTCAAGTACCTTGCCCAATCCGGGCCACACAAGTCATGTCATGTAATATCAAGCACGTAATAGAGAAAGAGTGTGGAATGTCGTCGATTAATCAAGCTAGTCATGCACTCCAGTGCCATGCCACACTGTAACGACCCAGAGTTCAGGATACCGATATACTGATAACATCGATACACCGATATCAAGAACTGGGGAAGCCACCCAAGAGGCTGATGAGGCCCCTGAAGGGTTAGTAAGGTTATGTCGAGAGAATGTATAACGGACTGCAATTTGGAATGCGTAGATTACAAATAAGTAATAAAATTAACACAAGTGCGGAAGCAATTCAAAATAACCAGAGTGATATATATATATACTAGTCCAGATAAACAAGAGTACTAGTCCACAAGGTACAACTACACGGGGCATACCCCGGCAAAAGTACAACAAAAGCCTCAAAAAGGCGGCTCGACTAGAGCTGGCAGCTAGACGCGGTCTCTGAAACAGCTCACGAAGCACCGGGAGACGACGGGCGCGGCTCACCTGAAAGGAGAAGGGTGAGTCACAGCCAGACTCAGTAGGGGTCACGCGGATCCCTACCTCGCACTAAACAAGCATTCATGCATAAATAAAAGCAATGAGAGCATGCATTTAATTAGAATAACAGGCAATGGCATGAATAAACTACTCAAGTAAAGCTGTAAACTCTAACTAAGCAAGTAGAATAGCTAACACATGCCACAGCTAAATAAATGCAAGCGACTAAAACTAAATTTACCAAAATAGAATAAGCCTTAACTAATCCAAACAATAAGGAAGGACAACCACTGGAGCAGAAACCAGAAGCGTCCACTGACGACTTACACTGCGTCTCAAGCACTCGCAGTCGACAAAGCGACAAGCTGAGCGCGTAACCAGTACCAAACCAAGCGACTAGTCGGAGTGGCACCCGTCGGTGTCAGTCCACAGTCTCCGACCACGTGTGCACACACTGACTCTAGCCTGAGCCAAGCCCTCTAGCTAGTTTTCTCCCTTGGTAGGACGCTACCATTGGCTAGGAGCCCACGGAACTAGCTTACAAACCGTGTATGGAAAACACCCCTCCGCTATCCTCAAGCGGGTCGGTACTCAACAGACCTAGGGCAACAATAGTGGCTCCATTGCATGGAAAGAAAAGCTACTCTATTGGTATAAAAAACATGCCATCAAACAATGAAACAACATAAAGATGGCACAATTACGTAAAGGAACGCATAACAAATGGCTGGCAACTTATTAAACCCAACAGGCAAGCGGCGGTCGGATGCCCACGCGCTACATGAAGGTAACAGTCGGAGGCTGGCGCGTTACACCAAGAACGACGCATCTGTCTCCATCCATCACTCCCGCCTGAGTTCCAGCTCAAAAGGCCCAAAAGGGAATGTGACGGTAGGGGCCCTGTGCGTTACATCGATGCAACGCATTGGGTCACCGCCGTTACGTCCACCCGAGGCCAAAAACCAACGTACAGCGTTCAAAATCAGACGCAGGCGAAGCGACGGCCAGCCAACTGGCCGTCGGGCTAACCGCCTCACCCGGTCAATGTGAAACGACAGACGAGTAACGGATGGGGATCCCACCGTTACTCTCCAAATAACGCACCCTCATCGGGCCGTTGTTTGGAAATGACGCCTCCACTAAGGACCGTCAGGCGTGTGACGGTTCCTGGCAGGACCGTCACACCGCCTGGAACACGGGCGGGTACGATTTGAAAACCGGAGCCCTCCCGGATGATAAAAATCATCGGGTAACGTCGTAGAAACCTGTAACCTGTCAAACCATACAACCCAAGCAACAAAATAACACCCAAACATCACACATGCAAAGCCCACAATGCATCAAATTCAAGAATTAAGCTAAAACCCCAAAATTATGAAACATGAACATTAAGCATGCTACGGGGATCTAATCAAACGAACGAGCTATAGGAAATGATCCTAGCGAGATCAGGATTCCATCCCCCTACCTTTTACAAACCGAAACGGCCAAAAAGGCCGCATGCAAGGAGGAAGGGTCACGGAGCCTTCACACATGGTCCCGCTCCCACGATCACCGAACCATGCCGAAATGGGTCCCCATGCGTTCCTCTCGACGCGAGGAATCCACCGGCACCATCCACGCTTCAATCCGCCGTCGAATGGCCTGCAACCCAAGAGGGGGGAAGAGGACGGCCGCGGAAGAGAGAGAGAGAGCGTGAGGGAGAGTGAGATCGACGAGGGGAGAGAGGGAGTGAGGGTGAGAGATATAATAAAAATAAAATTAATATATATATAATATAATCATTATATATATATAAATCTTATTAATATTAATAGCCCTCAAACAACCCCAAATAAATCCGAAAAAGTACCAGAAAAATTCCTAAAAATATAGGAAAATAGTCAGAAATTCCAGAACAACTATTAGAACAAAATCCATTAAGGATCCATTAAGGCATGGGCCTTACAGTCCCTCCCTCCTAATAAAAATTTCACCCTCGAAATTTACAACAACAGAAAAAGGAGGAAACTGAGAAAGGACATATACCTCACTGGAATAAAAAGGGAAAAAGTTGACGCATCTCATCTCCGCGTTCCCAAGTGGACTCATTACCAGAGTGACGCTGCCAAGCAACTCTTACCAGAGGAATAACCTTATTTCTCAACCGCTGCTCACGACGGTCTTCAATTCTAATAGGGAACTCTGGCGTAGACAAATCAGCAGTCACCTCGGGCCAAACTGAATCATCGAGAACATGAGAAGCATCTGGCACATATTTCCTCAACTGAGATACGTGGAACACATCATGAATAGCTTGCATGGCCGCAGGTAGTTGTAGACGATAAGCCACCTGACCAATAGCTTCAACGATCGGAAAAGGGCTAACATACTGTGGACTAAGCTTTCCATGCTTCCCAAACCTGGAAACACCTTTCATCGGAGATATTTTAACAAACACCATATCTCCTGGCTCAAATTGTAGTGGACGTCTGCGCTGATCTGCATAATTTTTCTGTCGACTCTGAGCCGTCAACAATCTCTGTCTGATCAGACGAACCACATCAGAACACTGCTGCACCATATCAGGTCCGGTCAACAATCTGTCCCCAACATCAAACCAATTCAGAGGAGTACGACAAGGACGACCATACAGTGCTTCATAAGGAGCCATTCCAATACTGGAGTGAAAACTATTATTATAAGCAAACTCAACAAGTGGCAAATGCTGACTCCACGAACCCTGCCAATCAAGGCAACACAATCTCAGCATGTCCTCTAAAGTCTGAATAGTCCTCTCTGACTGTCCATCTGACTGAGGGTGATATGCTGAACTGAAAGCTAACTCAGTGCCCAAAGCTTTCTGGAAACTACGCCAGAAGCCGGAGGTAAAACATGGGTCACAATCTGACACAAGTGAAACAGGAACTCCATGCAGTGGCACGATCTTCTGCACATACAGCTCGGCCAACCTTTGCACATTCCAGGCAATCTTAATCGGCAACAATCTGGCAGTTTTAGTCAATCTGTCGACAAGTAACCAGATACCATCAAAACCTTGAGAACTCCGAGGCAAACCCACCACAAAATCTGTAGTAACATGGTCCCATTTCCACATCGGAATCTTTAATGGCTGAAGCAAACCACCTGGCTTTTGATGTTCGGCTTTAACCTGCTGACAAGTCAAGCACTTAGAAACAAATATAGTCACGTCTTTCTTCAAACCCGGCCACCAGAACTGCTTTTTCAAATTCTGATACATCTTGGTGTCACCTGGATGAATAGCAAAACGGGAACCATGGGCTTCACTCAGAATCTCATGCCTCAAATCAACATCAGCGGGAACATACCATCTGCCCTGAAAACTGACAACCAGCTCGTCATCAAATTCTACATCATATCTTGATATAACACGGGCTAAATCAGAATCCGCTTGCTGAGCTTCTTTAATCTGCTGATATAGAGTTGAACCCAAAATCAAACTAGCACAAACCGCCATCTTCGGATCAGAAGGAAACTCTACACTGAATGCCTCGCTCGGAAGCCATTTCCACAATTTCCATTCATGAAGCATCAAATGACTGACCTGCACTTTCCTGCTCAGAGCATCAGCAACAACATTCATTTTACCCGGCTGATAGGAGAGTGTAAAGTCAAAATCTTTCATGAATTCCATCCATCGGCCACTACCAGAAAAAGCGGGATTACAGACGGAATTTTCAGACGGAAATTTCCGTCTGAAATTTGTGACGGATTATTTTCCGTCGGAAATCCCGTCTGAAATATGCAAGTACACACCGCATTTCAGACGGAAATTTGTGACGGAAAATATTCCGTCACAAATTTCAGACGTAATTTGTGACGGAATTATTAAACTGTCAGAAATTTATAACCAAGAATTTGTGACGGCCACATTTGTGACGGAATCCGTCTGACAATCCGTCACAAATGTGTCTTCTCACGGATTTTCAGACGGAAATTAGTCCGTCACAAAATTTATTGCGCCCCAAATCCGTCGCAAAGGCACATTTGCGACGGATTTGGGGTGCAAAAATTTTGTGACGGATTAATTTCCGTCTTAAAATCCGTGAGAAAACACATTTGTGACAGATTGTCAGACGGATTCCGTCACAAATGTGGCCGTCACAAATTCTTGGTTACAAATTTCTGACAGTTTAATAATTCTGTCACAAATTTCCGTCTGAAATTCGGTGTGTACTTGCATATTTCAGACGAGATTTCCAACGAAAATAATCCATCACAAATTTCAGACGGAAATTTCCGTCTGAAATTTCCGTATGAAAATTCCGTCTGTAATCCCGCTTTTTCTGGTAGTGGGCGCTGCCTGAGATTCAAATCTTTCTGGGAGAATGTATACTGTAAACTCTGGTGATCAGTAAAAATCTGAAATTTCTCACCATATAGATAATGTCTCCAAATCTTTAAGGCAAAAATAATTACAGCTAGCTCCAGATCATGAGTGGGATAATTCTCTTCATGTCGTTTCAATTGCCGAGATGCATATGCGATAACTTTACCATGTTGCATCAGCACTGCACCCAAACCTACTCGAGAAGCATCAGTACAAACCAGAAAATCACCCGAGTCGGAAGGCAAAGTCAACACAGGAGAAGAAGTCAATAGCCTTTTCAATTCAACAAAGCTAGCCTCACACTGATCCGACCAGACAAAAGGTACATCTTTACGAGTCAGTCTAGTCATCGGGGCTGCAATCTTCGCAAAATCTTGGATGAATCTGCGGTAGTACCCAGCCAAACCTAAAAAGCTTCGTATTTCTATCACAGTTCTAGGCCTCTGCCAGCTCAACACAGCATCAATCTTTGCAGGGTCTACTGCCACTCCGTCACCAGAAATCACGTGACCAAGAAAATGAATCTCCCGAAGCCAGAATTCACATTTACTGAACTTCGCATAAAGCTCATGATCCCTTAGAGTCTGCAGAACGATCCTCAAATGCTGCACATGATCTTCATCAGAGGCAGAATAAATCAAAATATCATCAACAAAGATCACCACAAACTGATCAAGAAATGGACGAAAGATACGTTGCATTAGGTCCATAAAAGCTGCTGGGGCATTAGTCAAACCAAACGGCATCACCAGAAATTCAAAGTGACCATATCGAGTGCTGAAGGCCGTCTTCTCCACATCAGATTCCCGGATTCGCAATTGGAAGTAGCCAGACCGGAGATCAATCCGTGAAAAGACAGTAGCAGACTGTAACTGGTCAAACAAATCATCAATCCTGGGAAGCGGATATTTATTCTTGATAGTCACCTGATTCAATTGCCTGTAATCAATACAAAGCCTCAGGCTTCCATCTTTCTTTTTCACAAACAACACTGGAGCACTCCACGGAGAAAAGCTGGGGCGAATATAACCCTTTTCCAGTAACTCAAGTAGATGTGCTCGCAGTACATTCAATTCAGCTGGAGCCATTCGGTACGGTGCCTTTGCTAAGGGAGCTGTACCCGGAATCAGTTCAATCACCATCTCTATCTCTCGCTCTGAGGGCAAGCCTGGCAACTCGTCAGGAAACACATCAGGGAACTCACAAACAACAGGAATATCACTGACTTCCTGTCGTGATTTTTCAACAGCAACCATAGAAGCAAGAAACCCCTGGCAACCTGCACTAAGCAACCTATAGGCTCGAATAGCAGAAATAATCATACGAGAAGAACGGGATCGAATACCTTGGAAATAAAAAGCTGATTTCCCCTGTGGCTGAAACTATACCTTTTTCGATCTACAGTCAACCACAGCTCCATAATGCTCCAACCAATCCATTCCCAGAATAACATCATAATCTGCCAACTGCAATGCATACAATCTCGCCGGCAACTGGTGATTATCGATCATAACAGGAGACTCTTCCAAGCACAGAGGTGTAATCATGAAATCTCCCAAAGGCATCTCAACATACATCTCACAAGCTATCTCTGAAGTCGGTTCCTCAATGCATGCCAAGAAAGCCTTAGAAATAAAAGAGTGAGAAGCACCAGAATCAAATAAGATGTGAGCTGACAGACCATAAAGCATAATCGTACCTTCCACAAGATGGGCTGCAACAACATCAGCTCTAGTCATATGTGAAACCTTGCCCTTCTGCTTCTTTGATCCGGCTGAAGATTGCTGAGAAGACGTCGACGCTTGAGAGAAGAACTGCTGAGCTTGCGGTACAGGAGGAGGTCTGAATTACGGCTGCTGAGGTTGAGGAAACTGAGGAGCTTGCAATTGCTTCGGCCTCAGCGGGCAATCCCGAACCACATGACCCGGCTGGTCACACCGAAAGCAAACAACGGGAAGAGAACACGGCTGGCCCTTGTGATGACCACCGCATCTTCGACACATCCATGGCTGACTGACAGCTGAACTCTGACGAGTCTGAGTAGAAGGTGCTGTCGGCTGCTGAACTACATCTGTACCAGACGGCTGCTGGAAAAACTTCTTCTTCTTCTTGAACCTCTTAAACTTGGTCTTGGAAGGAGAGGAAGCACTGCTAACCTCTGACTGGACTGAGGGAACACCTGGCACTGGCGGTCGGTACACCTGCTGAGACTGTACTGCGGGCTGAACTGACCCTGCCTGAGGATATCCACCCGGTCTCGTCATCTCCAGCTCAAGTGCCACAGCTGTCTGGCACGCACTATCAAGGTCTGCAACACGACTTGCAATCAGGGGCATCTTCAATTCTGGCCTCAAACCTCGCAAAAATTGATGTGTCTTCAAAGCTTCACTAGCCAGCACATGGGGCGCATACTGACCCAATTCCATAAACTTATTCTGATACTGAAGCACAGTCATACTGCCCTGAGTCAGCTCCATGAATTGATACATTTTTGCCATTTGCAAACAGGCGGGAGTGTAGGCACGCTCAAAAGTAGCTGCGAACTCTGCCCACGTGATCTGCCGAAGAGGTCTAGAATGAAAAGCGATCTGCCACTCGGCCTTCCACCACGTAATGGCTGTACCCTGGAGTTGAAAAGCGGCAAGCATAACTTTCTCATCTTCAGCACATTCCATCGAAACAAAAACACGCTCAATCGCATCCAGCCATTGCCTCGCAACCTCTGGATCAGCTTGACCATCGAAAGGAGGCGGATTGAACATCAGGAATTCTTTTAAAGCCTTGCCTCGACTGCCAGGCGCTTCAACCGGAGGAGCAACAATCGGCGCTGGAGGAGGAACAACTGGTGCAACGGGAACAGTAGGAACTACAGGAGGAGGTGCAGAACCACTATCTTCCCTGGGCGCATCTCGAGGAGCACGAGGAACTCGAGGAGGTCTTCCTCGACGAGGCGGCATAATTACTCTGCCGAGATCATAAAACAACAATAAAATCCATCAATCATACAGAAAACACCCTAAGCCAGCAATAGACGACACAGGACAAGCTCTGGACAAACACAAATTTCAATTCCTTATACAATTCCTCAAACATCGGCTCTGATACCAACTATAACGACCCAGAGTTCAGGATACCGATATACCGATAACATCGATACACCGATACCAAGAACTGAGGAAGCCACCCAAGAGGCTGATGAGGCCCCTGAAGGGTTAGTAAGGTTATGTCGAGGGAATGTATAACGGACTGCAATTTGGAACGCGTAGATTACAAATAACTAATAAAATTAACACAAGTGCGGAAGTAATTCAAAATAACCAGAGTGATATATATATACTAGTCCAGATAAACAAGAGTACTAGTCCACAAGGGTACAACTACACGGGGCATACCCCGGCAAAAGTACAACAAAAGCCTCAAAAAGGCGGCTCGACTAGAGCTGGCAGCTAGACGCGGTCTCCGAAACAGCTCACGAAGCACCGGGAGACGACGGGCGCGGCTCACCTGAAAGGAGAAGGGTGAGTCACAGCCAGACTCAGTAGGGGTCACGCGGATCCCTACCTCGTACTAAACAAGCATTCATGCATAAATAAAAGCAATGAGAGCATGCATTTAATTAGAATAACAGGCAATGGCATGAATAAACTACTCAAGTAAAGCTGTAAACTCTAACTAAGCAAGTAGAACAGCTAACACATGCCACAGCTAAATAAATGCAAGCGACTAAAACTAAATCTACCAAAATAGAATAAGCCTTAACTAATCCAAACAATAAGGAAGGACAACCACTGGAGTAGAAACCAGAAGCGTCCACTGACGACTTACACTACGTCTCAAGCACTCGCAGTCGACAAAGCAACAAGTTGAGCGCGTAACCAGTACCAAACCAAGCGACCAGTCGGAGTGGCACCCGTCGGTGTCAGTCCACAGTCTCCGACCACGTGTGCACACACAGACTCTAGCCTAAGCCAGGCCCTCTAGCTAGTTTTCTCCCTTGGTAGGACGCTACCATTGGCTAGGAGCCCACGGAACTAGCTTACAAACCGTGTATGGGAAACACCCCTCCGCTATCCTCAAGCGGGTCGGTACTCAACAGACCTAGGGCAACAACAGTGGCTCCATTGCATGGAAAGAAAGCTACTCTATTGGTATAAAAAACATGCCATCGAACAATGAAACAACATAAACATGGCACATTTACGTAAAGGAACGCATAACAAATGGCTGGTAACTTATTAAACCCAACAGGCAAGCGGCGGTCGGATGCCCACGCGCTACATGAAAGTAACGGTCGGAGGCTGGCACGTTACACCAAGAACGACGCGTCTGTCTCCATCCGTCACTCCCGCCTGAGTTCCAACTCAAAAGGCCCAAAAGGGAATGTGACGGTAGGGGCCCTGTGCGTTACATCGATGCAACGCGTTGGGTCACCGCCGTTACATCCACCCGAGGCCAAAAACTAATGTACAGCGTTCGAAATCAGACGCAGGCGAAGCGACGCGCTCGCTCAGGCGCGTCGGACGGAAGCGATGGCCGACCGACTGGCCGTCGGGCTAACCGCCTCACCCGGTCAATGTGAAATGACGGACGAGTAACGGATGGGGATCCCACCGTTACTCTCCAAATAACGCACCCTCATCGGGCCGTTGTTTGGAAATGACTCATCCACTAAGGACCGTCAGGCGTGTGACGGTTCCTAGCAGGACCGTCACACCACCTGGAACACGGGCGGGTACGGTTTGAAAACCGGAGCCCTCCCGGACGATAAAAATCGTCGGGTAACGTCGTAGAAACCTGTAACCTGTCAAACCATACAACCCAAGCAACAAAATAACACCCAAACATCACACATGCAAAGCCCACAATGCATCAAATTCAAGAATTAAGCTAAAACCCCAAAATTATGAAATATGAACATTAAGCATGCTACGGGGTTCTAATCAAACGAACGAGCTATAGGAAATGATCCTAGCGAGATCAGGATTCCATCCCCCTACCTTTTGCAAACCGAAACGGCCGAAAAGGCCGCATGCAAGGAGGAAGGGTCACGGAGCCTTCACACACGGTCCCGCTCCCACGATCACCGAACCACGCCGAAATGGGTACCCACGCGTTCCTCTCGACGCGAGGAATCCACTAGCACCATCCACGCTTCAATCCGCCGTCGAATGGCCTGCAACCCAAGAGGGGGGAAGAGGACGGCCGCGGAAGAGAGAGAGAGCGTGAGGGAGAGTGAGATCGACGAGGGGAGACAGGGAGTGAGGGTGAGAGATATAATAAAAATAAAATTAATATATAAATAATATAATCATTATATACATAAAAATCTTATTAATATTAATAGCCCTCAAACAACCCCAAATAAATCTGAAAAGTACCAGAAAAATTCCTAAAAATATAGGAAAATAGTCAGAAATTCCAGAACAACTATTAGAACAAAATCCATTAAGGATCCATTAAGGCACGGGCCTTACACACACCGTGGTCAATATAGCTCCCATGGACATAAGTACTTTCGGGCACTCCTCCCAAGACCAGACCGGGTCCCACAATTGCCAAGTATTGAGTCATGTAAAATATCTAGACATCCACTATAGTTATAGCCAATAGAATTTCAAAGAAATAAGCCATTGTAGGAACTTTAAGGTAGATTCATGAAATAAGGAGTTCAAGGACAGAACTTTGAGTAAGGATGACATATCGATAAATCACATGAAAACTCATGACAAATCTAGAAATCTGAGTAATTGGCGTCCACTTAGATAGCCAACAATTCCAGAATTGGCGCCCATTGGGGTGGCTGCTAATTCTGGGAACAGCACAGGCATGAAGAAATAGCGTCCATATCACAACCGCTAATTCAGTGATTAGTGCCCAATGGCCTGGCCGCCAATTCCTTTTGGCGTCCATGACCTGGTCGCTAATTCTAGATAGAGGCAAACTTCTCACAAAGGCCAGAAACAACGCTCTATGAGAGCTAAGACGTCACGTTTCTTCAGAGTGACGTGACAAGCAATGGTTCCATGGTTTTTAGGGTACAAACTGCTCAGCTGTCTTGAGGGAATCCAAGGCTAGCATAGACTTACAGAGGTATTAATGAAGAAAGTACTAGCCCGAAGGAAGGAATATCCTGCGGAGGGTCCAATCATCACCAAGATATGAGGTGTAAGCAAAGGAAAACAAAATAGGGACTCTATCTTCGGATGTGAGATAAGAGTGCCAAAAGATCGAGCAGTCTAGGATCGAAAACATGCGGAGAAGAACACTCACAGAAAATGGTGTCCATTCAGATAGGCGCTATATCAGAAATCAGTGTATGTTCATAATGTCGCTAAATAGATATTTACAACAGTTTTATAATTATTACAAGAATTAGCGTCTATTCATGAAGTCGCTAAATCAATAATTTTAAAAATTTTTAATAATTTTACAATAAATGGGCAACCTCTCAGGAAGGCGCCAGATAGTTAAAGAGAGTCCAAATGACGGACGTAAATTCTTAATTTTTTTGAATTATTTCCATTTATAACAAATAACAGGAATCAGTGTCTCTATGTAGAGGCGCTATGTCCAGAATAGGCAGCTGTTGAAATAGTCACTTATTCTTTTATGTATACAGATCATAAGGCATCAGGCAAATACGTTTCTAGGTACAATTCACTATTCATTTCTTTCTAATTAGCATGAATAGTAACGTTTTGATGTTTACATGGGTTTTCAGGAAACTGAAGGCATGATCATGTGGAGAAAAATATGGGGAATCCAGAAATATGCTCATGCAAGAATATTAACGTCAGGTTTTATAGATATTAAATTTTAAACATGGGTTAATTATTAATTTGATTTTCAGGAAGATAGCGGTTGTCATATGGTCGTAGATTAATGAGCGACTATTAGACAATCACTAATTCAAGAATTAGCGGCCATCTATTCAGTCGCTCATTAATTGGTGGCCAGGAGACGGTCACCCATTCATAAAGTTGTGGCCATTGCAGTGGTCGCTATTTTAAAGTAACCAAAAAAATATGTTCTACGTGAAAACTGAGATAATGAAGGTAATATATGAACATGATAGCATGATTTATATGCGTGCAACACCTATTACTATAGTCTTAGGCTTTAGTTCTTGAGAAAACCTACCTCTTGTTGGGCTTGACGAACAGAGAAGATCGAAAGAATAGGAAGGATAAGGGTAACAGCAGCAGCAGCAGACAACACCACGGCAGCAACTGTAGCAAGAATCAACGAAGGAAAAGAAGAATATGCAGTAGCAGCAACTTCAACGGCGGGAATAAGAAAAAGGAGAAGAAGTGGCAGGCTTCTTCACGGCAATAGTTGCAGGAGGAAGACGAGAACACTGGCCCTTCCAATCCTCGCACCAGCAGTAGTAGAGAAGCAACGAAGGAAGATGATGCCGAAGCAGGGCTCCTTCAAACGTAACAGCTACAGTAGCCTTTGCTCGTTCGAGAGGGGGTTTTGTTTATAGAATTGGGGTTCAAGCTTCCTAATGGGAATTATCCTTCCCACGTAGCAATCCTAGTTGGTTTATAACCTTCCCATGCTAATCCCTTCTCTTCCTAAATCGTAGCCACCTTCCTGGTTGGAGAAAACCCTAAAATCCCATTCGAAGGCAAGCTTCGAACGTGATAAGGTTTAGCATAACAAGGGGGTCCTAATATGTATAGATATTATGTTTACACCCTCAATTCCTATTGTAAGGCCCCCTTTGAAATCGTAAGGCCCATATACATATATAAAGGTTAAGGCCTTTAATGTGTTTGGGTTGAGATTTGCACTTTGTTTGATGTGAGCCATTTTCTTATTTACTTAGAGGATTTATTATGCTTAATTTATTTAGAAACTTTATTCCCTATTATTTTTATCTGGGGTGCTACACGACACTCAAAAGAGCATTCTTTAAATGCACTTAGTTTAAAATGCAGATAAGAAATTGGGTTCGGGGGTCCAAAATCTAAAATACTGGTCTGATCAGCGTGCCGATCATTCCTACATGACATGGGAGGTGAAAGTGACTTGTAAGAGCTGATGGAATCTAAATCGGATACCCAGTTTGGGCCCGGCACTCAAAATAGGATTCTCTAAATACACTTAGTTTAAAATTAAAGAAGTTGAGTTCATGAGTCTAAAATCTAAAATATCAGTATGATCAGCATGTTGATCATTCCAACATGACCTGGGAAATAAAAGTGACTTGTGAGAGCTGGCAGAATCTAAATCGGATATCCGGTTTGGGCTCGACACTCAAAAGAGCATTCTTTAAATGTACTTAGTTTAAAATGCAGATGATAAATTAGGTTGGGGGGTCCAAAATCTAAAATACCAGTTTGATCGACATGCTGATCATTTGAACATGACCTGGGAGGTAAAGTGACTTGTGAGAGCTGATGGAATCCAAATCGGATACCCGGTTTGGACCCAGTGCTCAAAAGAGCATTCTCTAAATGCACTTAGTTTAAAATTAAGAAGTTGCATTCGGGGGTCCAAAATCTAAAATATCAGTCTGATTGGCATGTCGATTATTTCAACATGACTTGGAAGGTAAAAGTGACTTGTGAGTCTGATGGAATCTAAATTGGATACCTGATTTGGGATGGGCACTAAAAAGAGCATTCTTTAAATGCACTTAGTTTAAAATATAAATAAGAAATTGGGTTCGGGGGTCCAAAATCTAAAATATCGGTCTGATCGGCATGCTGATCATTCTAACATGACTTGGGAGGTAAAGGTGACTTGTGAGAGCTAACAGAATCTAAATCGGACACCTGGTTTGGGATTGGCGCTCAAAAGAGCATTCTCTAAATACACTTAGTTTAAAATTGAAGAAGTTAGGTTCGGGGGTCCAAAATCTAAAATACCAGACTGATCAACTTGCTGATCATTCCAACACGATCTGAGAGGTAAAAGTGACTTGTGAGAGCTGATAGAATCCGATTTGGACATTCAGTTTGAGTTTGATGTTAAAATTACCGATTTGGTATCATATCCGATTCAAATTTATACAATCAAATAAATTATTTAATTTATCTTTTAAATACTTTTTTATTTATTCATGCATGTCTAATGTTATTATTTTTTTAATATGGGATCCTCCAGTTGGTGGCGATGGAGGGAACGAGCAGGACGGGGAGGATGAGCACATGGAGGATGTGAAGGATATTTATTGATTATTTTTATTATAATAAAGTTGATAATTGATGTTGTGTTTCGTTTGTTGTATATGTTGTTTTTGTTTATGATGTGTAGATGTTATGTTTTTTAAACATGTTTTTTTATTTCAATCAATTTTTATATAAATTTTATGTATTTTTTTAAAAAATAATAAAATCTTTTTCCTACAGAATTTTTGACCGACAAAATTTCTCCGTCGGAAATATTTCGACGGAATCACTGACGGAATATATATTCCATCGAAACTCATAGTTTTTTTTAAATATAAATTTCATTCTCTGATGGATTATATTCCGTAACCCCAAAAATCCGATAATAGTTTCCAATGGAATTTCCGTCGACTTTATATCCATCAGTAATTTTCGACAGATTTCTGACGGAATTTTCTCTATAGGAAACTTCCGACAAGGTATACTTGATGGACCTCTTCCATCAGAATTATGTCAAAAAGTCCATCGAAAAGTGTTTCTCTGACGGATTTCCAATGGAATACGTCTGTCAGAAACTCTACTTTTTCTTGTGGTGTAGTTCTGAAAACTAAGTTAGTTTTGAATTGGGTAATTTTAATGCTGAGCACAAACTGGAAATCTAAATCGGATTCTATTAGCTCTCACGAGTCACTCTTATCACCCAGGTCGTGTTAGAATGATTGGCACGCCGATTTGATCAGTATTTTAAATTCTGTACCCCTGCACCCCAGTTATCTGATTTATTCTAAACTAAGTTAGTTCTGAAAACTAAGTTAGTTATGAATTAGGTAATTTTAACGTTGAGCACCAAGTGGGTATCCAAATCGGATTCTATCAGCTGTCACGAGTCACTCTTACCACCTAGTCATGTTGGAACAATCAACATGCCGATCAGACCGATATTTTAGATTTTGAATCCCTAAACCTAACTTCTTTAATTTTAAACTAAGTACATTTAGAGAATGTTATTTTGAGCGTCGAACCCAAATCGGATATCCGATTTGGATTCCATCAGCTCTCCCAAGTCACTCTCACCACTTAGGTCGCATTGGAACGATCAACATGCCATTAGGTGGGTATTTCAAATTTTTATCTGACTTGTTTTAAACTTAGTTGGTTCTAAAAACTAACTTAGTTCTGAATTAGGCAATTTTAACGCCAAGCCCAAATCAGATATCCAAATCAGATTCTGTCAACTCTCCCACGTCACTCTCACCACCCTGGTCATGTTGGAATGATCGACATGTCAATTAGATTGGTATTTTAGATTTTGGACCCCCGAATCCCAGTTATCTGATTTATTCTAAATTAAGTTAGTTTTGAAAACTAAGTTAGTTCTGAATTGGGTAACTTTAACGCTGAGCACAAACCGGGTATCCAAATCAGATTTCGTCAGCTCTCAGGAGTCACTCTTACCACCCAAGTCGTGTTGGAACGATCGGCACACCGATCAGACCAATATTTTAGAGTTTGGACCCCCAAGCTCTTGTTATCTGACTTGTTTTAAACTAAGTTACTTTTGAAAACTAAGTTAGTTTTGAATTGGGTAATTTTAACGCTAAGCCCAAACTAGATATCCAAATCGGATTCCGTCAGCTCTCCCAAGTCACTCTTGTAACTCAACTTATCTTAATTCAATCTATTCACCCTAATCCAAGCTAATTAATATGACTATTCTTTTAACCTTAAGATGAACCTTTTAACCTTAAGATGAATCTTAAGTTCATCTTAAGGTTAAAAGAACAACTCAAGCATCTCAATTTTCTCTTCTCTTGATATAATAATGAACTTATGAATGAAAATAGAGTAGAAATAAATGGAGAGGTGACTTGAGTCATATGAGAAGTTTGGATATCATTAATTAATATAAATTCTATGAAAAAAAATATATAATGAGCACTCACCTGAGGGGGTTGTTATGAGGTTGAGGGTGCTCCATGAGGAGGCAAAACCCCCACCTGGGTGAGGAGGATGGCAATGGCCTGTGTAACAAAATCTCTGAATGTAGAAATCTCCACTTGGACGATGTCTCTGATGTCGCTCAGAGAAGTACTAGGGCCGGGTGGGGGCGTATTGAAGGCACAACTACTAGTCGGGGTAGCGCCTGAACTCGCACATGATGATATCATTGTGCTACTGTCCAAACTCTGCCCAAAACCATATAGTCGGCCTTTCTTCGGTACGCCCGCTACTGCCACTGATGCCACCAGATCTAACTCTGGCTATTACCCGTCCCCATCCCCCTACTTCTCTATCACATGTCTGTTATATGACTCCTACAAATTGAATCAAAAAGTTTCTAAATTTCATATGAATCATTTATATTTAAATGAAAAAATCTTATATATGTATGTAAACTTACCGCTATTGAGTAGGCTCTCTCAGTAACGAACTGATCCGTCCCCTTCTTCTTGTGTGTTCTGTCGAACACCTCCAAGAACGATGGAGTATGTTTGAGCTCCACCGCCTGTTTTACAAATCATAGAAAATAAATGTCATATATATGAATAAAATATAAGAAAATAAATTAAAATATTACTTACCAATTTTTGTTTATGGGTCATGAAAGAGACGGACCCACTCATATGCACATTTGCATCTAGTTGTGATGCCCGATTCGCTGATGCTTTCTAGGACTTTTGTATCTACCTTGGATCGGCCCATTTGTCACACACAGCATCCCAATACTCCTTCCTCATCCAAAGAGGGTGGTGCTCCTTCCTGAGCTGTTGGTCCTCGCTCCCACTAGTACATTGTTGAGCCCTTTTTTGAGCCTTATGCAATGTCTTCCTATATATTCATTACAATCACCTCCTAGGCTGATTGAGCTCTCGCCTGATCTTCTCCATTCATGAACCGATATCTCCACTATAAAAAAATTAAGTTATATAAGTTAGTATGCTGAAAGGAAGAGTTGGGGAAAGGTGTGATTTATTTAAATTATATACTGTGAACATGTCGAACAACAACTTCTGGACGCTGATCAGAAATTCTTTGAAGGACATTGATGGCCCAGGAACATGGGCACAAACAATGCTTATAGCATAATGAATAGCTCCAAAAGGTTATAATTTATCACTACAATTACAAATGTTAAAATGGTTGGTGTTACACAGTTGAAGGATAACTAAAGAATATATTTCATAAATTAATAAATTTACCTAGAGATCTAGCATGGCAGACGTCCATCATGGGCCCCGCCTCCCTCGCCCTCATGATGATGGCCAACATCCTCTGTCAGTTGGGCGAAGGAGCCGACAAGGGAAGTCGGGCCTATAAGAATTAAATGTCATAAGCAAAACATGTAATTAAAAAATATTTTGCTAAAAATTTAAATAGACATACCTGTATCAGGAGGTGGTGGGGGTGTGCCCTACACAGTTGGTGTGGCGACCCGGATTCCGGATACCCGGTATACCCGGTAGGACTACCGGATACACGTGGTACCGCATGGGACCCGCGAGGCCTCCCAAGCGCGGGAAAGCGCCGAAGGGAAAAAGGATTGTCGTGTAGTACATTGAACTGACAGATATAACAGCAAGCAATTAAATTTCATTAGAACGGTTTGCTAAAGTAGTAGAAATAAAATTACATTTTCATTAATAATTCAAATTTTACAATTATACACCAGAGTCCAGTCCAAAGGAAAAACAACAAGTACAGTCTGACAGAAAAGAACATACACAGAAGTCGGGGGAAGCCCGACATAGGTACAGCTGGCAGCTACAACAATGCCCTCCACCAGGAACAGCAGAGGCAACCGGCGAAACCCACCTGAAAAGTAGGGTTGAGTCTCTAAACAGAAACTCAGTAGGGGTCACGCGGATCCCCACTAGAAAACGCATAGTGCAACGGAAGCAACAACAGAAACAGCAAGTGCAGCAAAGCAGGAAAGGCTACACTAAAAAGCTGTAAAACTACGCTACAGGCAGTAGTAAACAGACGGGAGGTAGGAGTAGGGAACAAGCAAGAAAGGGGAAGAACCCGCGCCAGACAAGTGGCGGCCGAACTAACCTCGGCACCCCAAACTACTCCAAACAACAGCAGAAGGGCGACTCTGATCCAACAAGGTCAGAAGTTGCCGATCTGCCAACCCGACACCAGGTCTAAGACGGAGACCTGCAAAGACGGCTAAAACAATCACGACGGCCTACACGATTGGAACATCGTGCACGCAACCCCGGGCTCATCTTGAACACAGCCAAGAACAGACCACACAGCCAGGGTAGCAAATCTTGGACAAGGCCAAGACTAGCCGACACGAAAAGGAGAACACCGGCTCCGAGAAACGCAAGAGTCGCTGGTCAAGTGATAGGAGTACCCTCACACTAGAAGAACAGCCAGATGCGTCCACTGACGTCTTACACTGCGCCACAAGTGTCATGTCTACCCGACCGTGTGCAGCACGGGGGAAACTAGACACACCAAGAACCAGGTCCAAGGAACAACGACGTTCCAACGAAAAACGGCACCTAACGGACACAAGACCGCAGCACCACAACTGCAAGTAACTAGTCAAGGTCACGTCCGTCGACGCAAGTCCTCAGTCCCTGACCACGTGTGCACACACTGACCCGTACCTAGGCCAGGCCTCTAGCTAGTATTCCCCTCGGTAGGATGCTACCGTTGGCTGGGGCCCACGGAACTAGCTTAAAAATCGTGTAACGGGAACTGCCCGTCCACCACTCCCGGCGGGTGACGTACTAAGAAAAGCCTACGTCACAGGCTATGACTAGTGGAGGTTCACAAGGCACATACTCCAAAACACAAGTGCTAGGGTACAGACAGTCTAAGGAAAGCCCTGTCGCACGTACCACCAAGCACCACTGGCAGTACCACCACTGCCAACAGACTCAGGACTAGGCAACTAGACCTACCACGTAATGATCCCGAGTCGAACGACTCAAAGGAAAGATCGTCACAGACAGCGGAACAAGCTGCCAATCGGTCTAATCCTAAGCCAGAAAAACCACGCTCCGCATAAAACAACACACGGAGACCTGAGGGAACACCAAAAACCCTCAGACACAACTGGACACACAAATCGAGGTAAAGCGACACCTCGAGGCATCCAGAACCAGTGTCTCGGACTGGACAGAACCGCCAAGACACCCACACACAAGGTCACCTGTCAACCACTGGGTCACCCCGGGTTGACCGGAACCAGACCAAAACACAAGCAAAGGTAGGATAGAAAATCCTACCTCAAGTAAGAAGACTCCTGGCTACCTTACAACGTAGTCCTAGCCCTCATAGGACGTCGGGAGACATCCACGGGACAACGGGCAGACCATAAGGCCAAGCCAAGACAAGCAGAAACTGAAGGAACGGAAATCGGAGCACAAGGCATGTAACGCACCACCCCTAGACCGCTACAAGCATGTGACGGTCTAGACCAGGGCCGTTACTCACCAAGCGACGGTCGGGTGACAGGCCGTCACACACACTGCCCTAACCAACCTAAAACACAAACACATGAAACAAGGCCAAGTAACGCACAAGGCCAAGCGCGTTACAAGCAAGCAACGCGGCAGGGGAGACGCGCCAGAACCAAACGACGCACAAGGGCAGACGCGTTACTCACAACGGCACAGCCACCCTCAACCCAGTACAAAACAACAAATAATGGCAAGGGGCAAGCGCGTTATACAACAACGACGCACAGGGGCATGGCCGTTACACCATCGAACAGCACAACACCCACAACCCTCAGCCAAACAGCATGTAACGGTCCAAGAAGGACGCGTTACACACAAACGACGCATGGGGACAGGCGCGTTACAACCAACAGCACAGCCACCCACTGTCGACCAAAACAGAATGCAACGGCCAGGGGTAGGCGCGTTACACTCAAAATAACGGATGGGAACCCATCCGTCAGGGGAACCGCCTCAACGGTCAAACGTCGGTCAAACGGACAATAACGGCCAAGGCATGGCGCGTCACTTCCATCTAACGCGCTGGGTCAAGCGCGTTAGACCAACTGACTCAACCCCAAAACAAGGCAACAACAAGCGAAGTAACGCGCAGACCTAGGCGCGTTACAGGGAAGCGACGCGCCCCCTAGGGCCGTCACTCACCCAGAAACCAGAAAGCTCAAAAACCTCAGACGAAGTAGCGGTCAGTCGTAGGGCCGTTATATACGAGTGACGGCCACTGGAATGACCGTTACATCGGTCACGGCGGGAAAACAGAGGAACGGCCAAACCGGCCCGTTCCACGCCCCATTCACGCCGAAACGTAGGGGAAACAAACCCAAACGCTGAAAAACAACACTAGGGTGCTAAAAACCCCACATGCAAGCTCAAAAACACAAGATCCGGGTGATTTCATCAAATCCTGACATCCCAGCGGTCAGTTAGAAACTAACTACGCCGCAAACAGTCGACGTTTACCGGCCGACCCTAAAAACCACAAAAATCACAGTTTAGGCAAACCAAGCCGAAACTCGACCGTTTCCTAGCCGAACGTCGTGCAATGGCAGGGGAAACGGAGAGGACGAAGTAAGGATCAGTCACCCTACCTCCACCAAAGAAACCATGCCCCAAAGGGACTAAACCACGCCGAAATCCACTCGCGAACCGATTTCACCGGCTTTGAATCCACCGAATGGGATCGCGCCAGAATCGATCCGATCCTCGCCCCATCACGCACCTAGCCAGCTCCATCACGTCCCCAACACACGCCTCTACGTCCTCCGTCTGCAGCCGGAGCCGAGGAGGCGAACGGGAGAGAAAACGGGAGAGAGAGAGGTGACGGCGGCGAATGAGAAGGAGAGAGGAAAAGAAAAGAAATTAGGAAATTTTCCTAATTTCCAAAAATTCCGAAAATGCGCCGAAAATGCACAAATTTAGAAAAATACGCAAAAATAGTCAAAATGACCGACTCGAAGAGTACATCGTCGCTGTAGCATCCACGAGTTCGAGAATTGACAAACAAACTCACTGTAGGGTTCCGTAACTAGTACGTGAGAAAAACCCACACGGCTCGTCAAACTCAACTCGGAAGCCACAAAAGTGAACCGAAACTCAACGAAACCAATCCAAAACAGACCCGAATGATCCAACAAAGATCCCACAAGACCTGTAAAGGATCCAGCAAAGATCCAGGGCATTACATCCTCCCCTCCTTTAAGAAATTTTGCCCTCAAAATTAAGGACTAACAAAGGAGAAGCAGGGAAGAACAACCCGACAACACAACCACGAAGACAACGCAAATCCCGAGAAACACAGCTTAAAGGAACACTGTCAGATCACAATTACAGGTACACACTCAGCTTTCAAGACAGCAAGTCCGCAACACGAGCATGGCACCAAAGTGAACACGTCTAACACCTCTGAAGCAAGGCAACGTTGTTTACGCCTCACAGAACAGGAGACACGACTGCCACAACAACCGATAACCAACACCGAAAAACACAACGACAGCACGGCAAGCGGCAGCTTACACAAGGAGACACAGTCCTCACAGCTGACAGCTCAACCACATCATTGGCTCCAGTGCCAAAGGTAACAGGGAACACCTGGCACACAGGACACCAACGACAACAACACGGCTGGACCACAGGCACCAACAAGTCAGTCCTCACTCAGATATTACATCTGATCGAGTCGGAAGCTAACTCCAGGGAAGAAGAGTACAGCAAGCTAACCGACACGTCCAGGTCCAAAACAAAGACACAAAATCATAAAGAAACAGCGCCAAAACAATAACGGCAGCACCTGCAGATTCCGGTTCTGTTCTGAACATAGAACCATGGAACACAACTGCAAGTAGGGTCACACCAAGGTACACGAACAGCTGAACACACGACCACAAGAAACGGGTCACGCATCAGACTGCCCACCAAGAAAAAGACCCACAACAACGAGAAACAACAATAATCTCAGAGAACGTAACTCAAGGACCACAAACACGCCTCGAGAGCACAATACCCAAGAAAAAACATGCAGAGCAAAGGGTACTCAATCAGCAAGGAATGGCGACAAATTCCCCAACACTTGCACAAACCAATGCCAACAGCAAACGGGCAACCGACACAACACGGCACGGCCACAACAATGTCAAGGCACAGGAAGCCAAGACAAAGTCGCCACGAGAAAGAACAATTCTCTCGACCGGCCAAAAAAACTCGAAAACACGATTCTGAACCCATGGGTAGCCAGCCCACACACTTCCGCTGCGTACTTTTACAACACACAATGCACACGGCAACAGAATAACCTCGGTAGTCACACCTCAGCACATACCAGGTGCCATCGCAATCAACAAAGATCGCAATTAACACGCCACGAGTACCGATCCCGTGAACAACCGATCACAAGGAGCCTAAGTGCAACAGGAGAAGAGCACCAGCTTCAGCACAAAGCATAAGGAAAGCATCAATCTCAGCTCACCTTCACGTCCCGAAACAGTAAATGAGCCTTCACAATACATCGGCCGTTAGACACAGCACGACAACTACGGTACACAGCAGCTCTTAACACCATCATGGAGTCCAAAGCTAAGCAACCGTACAACAAGTGATAGATCCGGCTCAAAACAAGACTGTCCACACTTAAGCAGACACAAGACAAAGGCATCACCAAGACAGCAATTCCAAGGCTCACCTCGAAAAGATTCCACCAGGAAGGACGAGAAGCAAGAAGCTCAACCACGAAAGCTCACCAGGAAGGGAAAATCCTAACTTGCCTGAGCAACTTCTCCAACACGGAATCTAAACGAGCACTTCAACAGATGTGAAACACATCAGGAGCTGAAAAAACTCAAGCCGGGATGACCAAGACAACGTGAGAACGTGTACGGTCATCAAACCAAGGCTAAAGGTCAACAGCAACCTGAGCAACACACAGAAACATCTCGAACAATGCACTGCAGGTTCATGTCAACTGACAAACACTGCCAAGTGCAACACGATCGAGACCAACACTAAAACCGAACGAAGCACCTTGTCACATCCAGACGAGAGCAAAAACCATCTCGCACAGTGCCAACCAAGCACGCACAAGACCACATAAAAAAAACAACGTGATAAACCATCCCAACACCTAAGCCAGCAAGAGACTGTACTGGACCTCAACGACTCTGGAAACTATATATCTGAGATTCCCATGTACTTCACACAACAATGCTCTGATACCAACTGTGGCGACCCGGATTCCGGATACCCGGTATACCCGGTAGGACTACCGGATACACGTGGTACCGCATGGGACCCGCGAGGCCTCCCAAGCGCGGGAAAGCGCCGAAGGGAAAAAGGACTGTCGTGTAGTACATTGAATTGACAGATATAACAGCAAGCAATTAAATTTCATTAGAACGGTTTGCTAAAGTAGCAGAAATAAAATTATATTTTCATTAATAATTCAAATTTTACAATTATACACCAGAGTCTAGTCCAAAGGAAAAACAACAAGTACAGTCTGACAGAAAAGAACGTACACAGAAGTCGAGGGAAGCCCGACACAGGTACAGCTGGCAGCTACAACAACGCGCTCCACCAGGAACAGCAGAGGCAGACGGCGAAACCCACCTGAAAAGCAGGGGTGAGTCTCTAAACAGAAACTCGGTAGGGGTCACGCGGATCCCCACTGGAAAACGCACAGTGCAACGGAAGCAACAACAGAAACAGCAAGTGCAGCAAAGCAGGAAAGGCTACACTAAAAAGCTGTAAAACTACGCTACAGGCAGTAGTAAACAGACGGGAGGTAGGAGTAGGGAACAAGCAAGAAAGGGGAAGAACCCGTGCCAGACAAGTGGCGGCCGAACTAACCTCGGCACCCCAAACTACTCCAAACAACAGCAGAAGGGCGACTCTGATCCAACAAGGTCAGAAGTTACCGATCTGCCAACCCGACACCAGGTCTAAGACGGAGACCTGCAAAGACGGCTAAAACAATCACGACGGCCTACACGATTGGAACATCGTGCACGCAACCCCGGGCTCATCTTGAACACAGCCAAGAACAGACCACATAGCCAGGGTAGCAAATCTTGGACAAGGCCAAGACTAGCCGACACGAAAAGGAGAACACCGGCTCCGAGAAACGCAAGAGTCGCTGGTCAAGTGATAGGAGTACCCTCACACTAGAAGAACAGCCAGATGCGTCCACTGACGTCTTACACTGCGCCACAAGTGTCATGTCTACCCGACCGTGTGCAGCACGGGGGAAACTAGACACACCAAGAACCAGGTCCAAGGAACAACGACGTTCCAAGGAAAAATGGCACCTCACGGACACAAGACCGCAGCACCACAACTGCAAGTAACTAGTCAGGGTCACGCCCGTCGACGCAAGTCCTCAGTCCCTGACCATGTGTGCACACACTGACCCGTACCTAGGCCAGGCCTCTAGCTAGTATTCCCCTCGGTAGGACGCTACCGTTGGCCGGGGCCCACGGAACTAGCTTAAAAACCGTGTAATGGGAACTGCCCGTCCACCACTCCCGGTGGGTGACGTACTAAGAAAAGCCTATGTTACAGGCTACGACTAGTGGAGGTTCACAAGGCACAGACTCCAAAACACAAGTGCTAGGGTACAGACAGTCTAAGGAAAGCCCTGCCGCACGTACCACCAAGCACCACTGGCAGTACCACCACTGCCAACAAACTCAAGACCAGGCAACTAGACCTACCACGTAACGATCCCGAGTCGAACGACTCAAAGGCAAGATCGTCACAGACAGCGGAACAAGCTGCCAATCGGTCTAATCCTGAGCCAGAAAAACCATGCTCCGCAGAAAACAACACACAGAGACCTGAGGGAACACCAAAAACCCTCAGACACAACTAGACACACAAACCGAGGTAAAGCGACACCTCGAGGCATCCAGAACCAGTGTCTCGGACTGGACAGAACCGCCAAGACACCCACACACAAGGTCATCTGTCAACCACTGGGTCACCCCGGGTTGACCGGAACCAGACCAAAACACAAGCAAAGGTAGGATAGAAAATCCTACCTCAAGTAAGAAGACTCCTGGCTACCTTACAACGTAGTCCTAGCCCTCATAAGACATCGGGAGACATCCACGGGACAGCGGGCAGACCATAAGGCCAAGCCAAGACAAGTAGAAACTGAAGGAACGGAAATCGGAGCATAAGGCATGTAACGCACCACCCCTAGACCGCTACAAGCATGTGACGGTCTAGACCAGGGCCGTTACTCACCAAGCGACGGTCGGCCGACAGGCCATCACACACACCGCCCTAACCAACCTAAAACACAAACACACAAAATAAGGCCAAGTAACGCACAAGGCCAAGCGCGTTACAAGCAAGCAACGCGGCAAGGGAGACGCGCCAGAACCAAACGACGCACAGGGGCAGACGCGTTACTCACAACGGCACAGCCACCCTCAACCCAGCACAAAATAACAAATAACGGCAAGGGGCAAGCGTGTTATACAACAACGACGCACAGGGGCACGGCCGTTACACCATCGAATAGCACAACACCCACAACCCTCAGCCATACAGCATGTAACGGTCCAACAAGGACGCGTTACACACAAACGGCGCATGGGGACAGGCGCGTTACAACCAACGGCACAGCCACCCACAGTCGACCAAAACAGAATGCAACGGCCAGGGGCAGGCGCGTTACACTTAAAATAACGGATGGGAACCCATCCGTCAGGGGAACTGCCTCAACGGTCAAACGTCGGTCAAACGGACAATAACGACCAAGGCAGGGCGCGTCACTTCCATCTAACGCGCTGGGTCAAGCGCGTTAGACCAACCGACTCAACCCCAAAACAAGGCAACAACAAGCGAAGTAACGCGCAGACCTAGGCGCGTTACAGGGAAGCGACGCGCCCCCTAGGGCCGTCACTCACCCAGAAACCAGAAAGCTCAAAAACCTCAGACGAAGTAGCGGTCAGTCGTAGGGCCGTTATATACAAGTGACGGCCACTGGAATGACCATTACTTCGGTCACGGCGGGAAAACAGAGGAACGGCCAAACCGGCCCGTTCCACGTCCCATTCACGCTGAAACGCAGGGAAACAAACCCAAATGCTGAAAAACATCACTAGCGGGTGATTTCATCAAATCGACCCAAAGTGGGTCACCGAGGTTCCCGAGCTTCTACCGGCCTCGAATGAACACCAAACGACACGAAATCAACGTGGATGGGATCCTGACATCCCAGCGGTCAGTTAGAAACTAACTACGCCGCAAACAGTCGTCGTTTACCGGCCGACCCTAAAAACCACAAAAATCACGGTTTAGGCAAACCAAGCCCAAACTCGACCGTTTTCTAGCCGAACGTCGTGCAATGGCAGGGAAAAAGGAGAGGACGAAGTAAGGATAAGTCACCCTACCTCCACCGAAGAAACCATGCCCCGAAGAGACTAAACCACGCCGAAATCCACTCGCGAACCGATTTCACCGGCTTTGAATCCACCGAACGGGATCGCGCCAGAATCGATCCGATCCTCGCCCCATCGCGCACCTAGCCAGCTCCATCACGTCCCCAACACACGCCTCTAGGCCCTCCGTCTGCAGCCGGAGCCGAGGAGGCGAACGGGAGAGAAAATGAGAGAGAGAGAGGTGACGGCGGCGAATGAGAAGGAGAGAGGAAAAGAAAAGAAATTAGGAAATTTTCCTGATTTCTGAAAATTCTGAAAATGCGCCGAAAATGCACAAATTCAGAAAAATACGTAAAAATAGCCGAAATGACCGACTCGAAGAGTACATCGTCGCTGTAGCATCCACGAGTTTGAGAATTGACAAACAAACTCACTGTAGGGTTCCGTAACTAGTACGTGAGAAAAAACCCACACGGCTCGTCAAACTCAACTCGGAAGCCACAAAAGCGAACCGAAACTCAACGAAACCAATCCAAAACAGACCCGAAAGATCCAACAAAGGTCCCACAAGACCTGTAAAGGATCCAGCAAAGATCCAGGGCATTACAGTTGGCACAGGGGCACTCAAGCCTGGAGGAATTAAATGTCATAAGCAAAACACACCCAGACCCGCCCCCTCTCCCTTCTTTGTCTCCAACCCCCCTCCCCTCCTCTCCCTCCCCACCTACCCCCCCTCCCCTCCACAATGTGCCCCCTCCTTCTCCCGAACCACCCACCCCCGCCCTCCCCACCGTACCCTCCTCCCCTCCCCACCGTGCCTCCCCCTTCTCTCACGAACCCCCCTACCTACCCCTCTCCCTTCTCTGTGTGTGGGAGGACACCCTTCCCCTCCCCACCGTGCCCTCCTCCCTCTCCCAAATCCCCCTCCCCTCCCTACCCTCCCCTCGTCCCCTCTGTGAACGTGTCACAAAGACATTAAAAAAAGAAAAGAAAAGAATTGATTTTTAATTGAAGAAAGAAGAAGTAGATAATGATGATAAAGAGGTAAGTGGTGGGAAGGGGAGCATGTAAATGCTATCTAAGGAGTGTGATCACCAGAGGGGATACCTCAAAAGAATAAAAAGAATGATAGCTAGTACCTTGTGAAGCGAGGAGATTTTGGATTTCACTTCCTCGTTCTATCGGCCGGTCGATGAAGAGGGTTTCTATCTTGATTACCCTTAAAAAAACAAAGACAAACAAAGAGCAGTGGATTAGAAATATGAGTGTAGTATCAATCCTCAATATGTTGAAAGCAATAAAATCATGGGAGTGAACGCACCTTATGTGTTTTGTTTTAAAACCCCTTTAAGGATTAAAGGGATGGAAGATGAGTGATGAATGCAAAGAAGATAAAAGATCTAGCAGAGGATGCTAGATATTGATATGTGATGATGCAAACCAAACTAAAAATAAAAAGAGAGGGAGAAAAAGAAAAGAGACAGAGGTGGTCCTTCAAAACCAATCATCCAATGTAGACGGAAGAGAGAAGCAACAGCTTCTTCTCCTTCCAAGCGTAGCGACAGAGAGAGGAAGGGAGAGCTCGTGGGGCTCTAACGCCCTCAAACACTCAAGTATTTTCTAAGCTTTTCGAAACCTTCTGCAGCTAGAGCTCTTCTTGTAAAAGAACTCTTGTAAACAACTCTCGTAAAAACCCTTGTCTCCAACTTTCTTCAACACTCTACAGCTCAAAAATGACCTCCGTAAACTCAAACCGGTGGTCAAGGGGGTTACTTATAGGGCAAGAAATCCTAATTCTAATGGGTTTCAGAACAAGGAAACTTCCCTACGATGTGAATCGCCTTCCCCCGAAGGCCAAGGATCCAAATCCTGCAAGGAACATCATGCAAGGGAAGCTACGGACGAACTGGAAACGGGCAGGAATTGGCGTCCAGTGCAGCTGACGTTAATTCAATTAGTGTCCAGTGCAGACGACACGGATTCCTTAGCAAAATATGGGAATAAAAGACTTTCCATAATAAAAATAAGAATTAGCGTCCACTCAAAGAGGCGTTAATTAATTAACGCCTGTTCAAAGAGGCACTAATACATGAATTTAAAATTTAAATATAAATAAGGAAAATCAAGAATTAAGGTTCGTCTAGATCGATGCCAATTCCTATAAGTCAATGCAACGGAAGCCACCATCGACCTCTCGATGGAAGAGAATTAACGTCAGTTCGTGGAGGCGCCAATTAAAGAATTGGCGTCCATCTGAACGGACGTGAATTTCTAAAAAGCCTAGAAAAATAGAAAAACCTTCTTATTAAGCCAATAATGAAGTCCACTTTAGGGCATTACGACGTGACATGAGATTGACTCATCTTAGCATCGATTTTGGCGTGTCTACAGCTGTCCCGCCTTGGCGTCTGCTTTGCAGGGGAGTGAGACGGAATGAAGTGCCGCAGAGTGAAAATGTTATGAAGTGGAATGACAATGAAACGAAGCGGAATGAGGTGAGAAGAGACTGAAAAGTAGATGTCAATGTGTGATATGACATGCCTTCAACACTAAATGTTAGAAATCTTTCCATGGTTCTAGATAAAACAACCTTGGACGATTGCCAAGAAGCAACAATTGTCTGGATGAAAATTGAACTAAAAATGTGCACGCGGGCATGAAAGAAAAGGGAAGACACAGCATTGGAGAGCGGTTACTAACTAATGTGACGTGCTACAGCCAAGGTAGATTTTAAGGAAAATAAAGAGAAAGAGATAGGAATCCAATCAAAGGTGCTTTCAAGGAATCAACCTAAGCGGCTTCAAGGAGAACACACTACTCAATTTAGGATAGAATATCTCATGTTAGCTCAAATCAAGAGCTAGCGGCCCTCATTACTGCCTTAATATGAGGATTTTCCAACATTGGAGCTCACGTTCCTACATAATGCATGCTAGGCTAAAAGAAAAATTAAAATAAATTAAAATAAAAAATAATCAAAGATAATATTGTTAAGCTGCCCAGACTAGGTCAGGACTCCAGTTTCCCAAGCGACACTAAACCGAAGCTCGTTTATCCATGCATCAACTTAGAAAGTGGAACCGTCGTTCCAAGCCTTAGACAACTCAACGGCCTATCCATGCGACCAAGAATCCCCTGGAATTATCATTATTTTTGTTGAAGGGGAACTCAAATTCTAGGTTCATCATGACCACAAGGTCCTTGATATGATCTAGTAGCGTAAGTAACATATAGTAAAATGCATACAGGAGGAGATACAGGGAAGAGATGTCACCATAGAAGAACTTGGAGTGCCTTAGCAACCTGCATGAAGACTTTAATTTCCTACGCTCAAAAGCATTAGTCCAAAGAACATTGCAATTTGTATGAAAGAGCTCATCAAATTCAGCCAAGAAATATATATGAAGTTCAATCAAAATTCATGAGTTCAGCTCATCAAATGATAATACCAGAATATTGATATAAGAAATTTTCAGCAAGTAATTGCAATTTAGAAGGTAAAAGCGACTATTGCTGCAAGAATTGGTGCCTTTCCATAAGGGCACCAAATTAAGAATTAGCGTCAATCACCTCAATGCTATTTAAAGAATTCGCGCCTACTGCCCTAGATGCTAATTTCCTGCAATTCTAGAACTCAGTTTCCAGCTCGGAAGATGATCTTCCAAGCTCAATCTGCACTAGTTCGAGCTACTCTGGCGAGTTGGAGTCTCCTCTCTATAAATAGCACCTCCTAGGCTCCTCCATGCATCAAACAAGAGGTCCAAAGGCTCCAAAGTGGTCCAAGACAAAGGAATCAAGGGAGAAAGCAAGGAAAAAGAGGGGGAAAACCAGGAAGAACAGGGAGCTATAAAGGTTTGGAGATGAAAAGCTTGGTGCAACGCCCTATGAAGAGAACTAAGCTCAGATTTCCAAGGATATCGAAGATCAATGGCCATATAAGCGGGAGGATTGCAACATACCATGTAAGTTATTGAAAATTTCTTTTATTTCTTTTATCTTCCTTTTCCCAACTTTAATTTCAGCAAGTTCTTATGTTGTTCTTCTTCTTTTTTTTTCTTTTCTTTTATTTCAGGACTATCCTCTCATCCCAGGTCCTAGGAGATTTCCCAAAATTCCATGGCTCACTCTTCTAATCTTTAAGATCACCCTTGACATGAGGTCTACCCTCTCCAAATGGCACCTCTTAGGCCTCGTCACCCTTGCTAAGCACTACCACGACATCCACCTTGATTGGGCCGCTATAGGAGCTCTCATAGAGATATGGCACCCACACGCTCATACCTTCCTATTTCCTACCTTCGAAGCCACCATACTCCTAGAGGAGGCAGAGATGCTCCTAGGTTTGAAGAGACTAAAGCAAGGCGAGGAAGAGAGCATGGCAGTCATGCCAAACAGATCAAGCGCTTAAGAGGTACTAGCAAACCTCATAGCAAGCCAAAAGATGATAGATCAAATCTGCGCCGCAAAAGGAGTCAATTTGAAGAAGCTGGCGGTGTGGACTTACAAGGCATTAGGATGAGCCAAGGAAGAAGACTTGGAAGAGATCATGAAGGTGTTCGTGATTTGTCTCGCAGGAGCACTTCTCTTCCCATCGGCGGATGATTTCCTCAAAGAAGAACAACTAAGTGCAATTGGTGGAATTTCGGAAGGCAAGAGAATCGGGCCGACAGTCCTAGCCTACCTCTATAGTGGGCTAACCTCGGCTTCTATGGGAAGGCCCCTATATGCGTCAATGTTATTGTTCTCTAGTTGGGTCGACTTTCACTTAAAGTTTGATCCTTGCGAGGTAGCCCAAAGCGCCTCTAGAATGTTCCAAAAAAGTCCACTCCACTATATGATGGGCACATTGGGACTAAGGGAGAGGGTTACTAACCACGTGCCCAAACTCAAGAAGCGGGTGGAGTGGCGTTATGACTTCAAAACCATGTCCCAAAATATGTTTACATGGGCACCGGGGGCCATCCTATCTCAAGACCTCTACACTCGGCTCTCTCCCGGGGTGGAGCTCCGGCTAATCGGTGCAACCGAGTTCATCCTTTACAACTCACACCGATGCCTCTCCCAACTCGGCCTCCCTCGCCACATATTTGAAGAAGCGTCTCATCTCCCACCAATCAAGAAGAGATAATTGGGCACAAGCGGCGATGAGGAAGAGACCAAGATGATCAAAGCGTTGTGGCAAATTGGCAAGCTTCATCGGCCCATGGAAGAAATATGTAATAGCTCTTAGAAATTTGAGTCCCAAAGTGGCTCAAAAGTAATGTACTTGATTATTTCTTCAATGAATAAAATATTCTTATTCTATTGAGCCATGAAATATGCCCAAAGTGATTGTTTCTTCCAAAACATCAAGATTCTGTTCCAAAAATGAGATTCTATAAGAATACATGTCCAGAATAGTGGGCGCGAATTCATTAATTCGTGTCACCTACCCTCACCGCCAATTCAATTATCTTCTGCAATAAAAACTTGAAATTCAAAATTGGTGCCTTCTCACACATTCGCTAATTCATAAATTGACGTTCGCCACATGGACGCTAATTCATTTAAAATCATTAAATTCCAAAATTGGCATCCTTTCACATGGTCGCTAATTCAAAGATTGGCATCAGTCTCATGGACGTGAATTCTTTTCAAAACTTAAACGCCTTAACCCCTTCTTAAACCTCTCTCCTTCCCCTATTACACTTTCTTTCCCTTCGTCTTTCCTCTCCCTCGACCGTTACTCTGCATTTCCAACCCTCCGGTGACCAAGCCACTTGCGATCCTTCATCTCTCTCACACACACCCTTACCCATCTCTGCCCTATGGCTTCTACAAGCGGCGTTGGTCCCGGGAAGAGGCGGCGAGTGATGCCACCCGCCGTCGTCCGCCTCGACGAGGAAGAGGAGCATGCCGATGAGGAGGAGGGCCCTTCGGCGGTGGCAGAGGCTCCAGTAGAACCCCAGGCGGCGAACGGTGGCTCAGAGGAAGGAGGAGACAGCGAACAAGAAGGTGAAGAAGAAGAAGAAGACGACGAGGATGAGGAAGAAGAAGAAGAGGAGGAGGAAGAAGGATTGAGAAGGGCTCCCCATCGCCCTCTACATGGTGGAAACTTGGACCTAGAGCCCAGCAACATACGCCCCATCACCGAGCACCCTGCAATTTTTTTTTCTCTTTCAAAAGAACTTCCATGTCTATTGAATGGGGAAGAAGACGGGCTCTCTGACAAGAATTCGCATCGTTCGTAATCGACGTGAATTCTTGATTATTTTATTTTTAAATAATAAAATGAGAATTGGTGTCAACCACATGGACACATATTCCTTTTAATGTAAAAAAAGAAGGGAAATGGCGTCAGTGTGACTGACATGAATTTTTTTTATTTTTTTGTGAAAAAAAGATTTTTTTAAGAAAACAGATAATCTGAGAAAACATGTAAGGAATTGGCGACTGCCTATGTTGACGTTAATTTCAAAACTCCCTTTTTTTAAGGCAAGAATTATTTTGGTTTTTTTTATTTTTGAGAATTGGCGACCAGCACAGTTGACACCAATTAAATAAATTGGCATCGACGCTAATTAAAACAGTGAGCTCTTTTCCCCTTCTTGTGTGTTTTTGCTTATTATTATACTGATTACTGACATGCTTTTGATGTTTTGTTTGCAGGAGTTGATGAGGACCTGATTTTCCTAGGTTCTGGTGCTGGCAGCCTACCGGGGGTTGCCGGATTTCTAGAGGGCGAGGATAGAAGTCATGGGGTTCGGCCCCTTCCTTAGCATAGAGCCCATCAGACAGATCTGATTTTGATCCAGGTCCTTAGAGAGAGGTGGGACAGGGTGAGCTGGGCTTTCTTGATGCCTTGGGGGCATATGGTACTGACTCTAGAGGATGTCACTAGGATCACTGGGCTGAGAGTCGATGGTGAGGCGGTGAGCGGAGTGACGTGCCCTGACTATAGGATCCTAGACCGTAGACTTCTAGGGTTAGATACAATTGCAACTGGCCCTAGAGACTGTAGGATGATCTACAGGGCTGAGCCCATGAGTGTCCTGGGTTTGAGAGAGGCACGACAGAGGATGGGAGAGTCATTGGAGGAGTTCATGGAGAGGATGATAAAGAGAGTGAGAGTAGCTTACTGCCAGGATCCCACACAGAGGGAGAGAGTAGACATAGATTTGAGGAGGTTTTCATTTCTGATGCTGCGGAGATTATTATTGGGTACGAAAGGAGATGACATTAACTGCTGATTTTTGGGTCTCCTGGAGGATTTGGACCGAGTGGGGTATTATGCTTGGGGGCTGCCCTGCTAGTGCACTTGATAGCCAACCTGTTCGGTAGGATAGGTCGTGAGATGACTGTCAGTGGCTTCTCACCATTCCTTCAGGTATACATTTTTTTGTTATTTTTATGCTTTTCATGCTTATGATTATGATCATGCTTAATGTTTATGCTTATGATTATGCTTATGATGCTAATTCTTGCAAATGCAGGTGTGGAGCCATTTGTACATGCCGATGGACCGAGTCGGCCCTCGACATCCCAACGCTTACCCCCTAGCTCGACACTGGTTACTGCTGATGATCGGAGCACCTCACGCCTATGAGTTGAGGGTGCTTAGGCGGGAGTTCCACGACTACCCCGCTGCCTTGGTACGTGTGTAATTGTTATGCATTTTTTTCCTATTTTCCTGCTTATGATGTTATGATCTTATGATGACATGGGTGCATGCAGGTGGTGTGGAGGCCCTACCTAGGGATGCCAGACGAGGGTCAGCCATGGGTAGTGACAGGTCGACCTCTGTTCGGGCGTGAGATCTGGGTTCACTGCCTGAATGAGATCGAGCCCATGAGGCTGTGACTGGCGATGCAGACCCAGGACTTGCACCAGGAATGGAAAGAGGTAGCTGAGCCTCGCGGCATTCGGAGAAAGACGCGAGGGCGGACAATTTCGACGGACTGGCGGCTACGGTTCCTGGAGCAGTACGTAGATTGGCAGAGAGGTGGGACCCCAGTCGTCTCCCACGCACAGGACAGCTTGGCGTACTTGTAGTGCTACTGGGAGATGTACACTGGTCGGCCTTAGATGAGGCCAATGGGCGTATGTATGTTATGAATGCATTTTTTTATGTTTTATTCCCATATGCTTCTTATATATGCCGACTAATATGAGACGAATGTAGGATGCAAGGGATGCCACCTATATGGACCTATAGGCCCGCCTTCACGATGTTAAGGCCCAGCTCGCAGTCACTCAGGTGGACTTAGCGACCCTGGTGAGTATGCATGCAATTTGTGATTATTCCTGAATGTTTGGTGTTTAGCTACTGATAGTCTCAATTAATGCAGCGTGCCGAACAAGGGGCAGCAGCAAAAGGAGCTGGAGGTGCTTCTTCTAGTCTGAGGGACCCTACCGCAGAGCTTACATCTTTGGAGGAGCGACTCGCTGGGGCAGTAGCATGTGCCGAGGCAGTGGAGTGCGATTTAGTTGCACATGTTAGTTCTCAAAAGATATGCATGCATATATTTCCTTGCAAAAATTATTTCATTGTGCTCATGAGGATGGTGAATCTCGCAGGCGGAGGAGTTGCAGACGACGCTCACTCGGGCTGCCCTGGCGGGCACCGAGCTTGTGATCCGTGATGCACGGATCACGGAGTTGGAAGAGGAGAGGAGGTGCCTAGCAACAGTGGAGCTTCCTCGAGATGTGATGGAGTTGCGGATCCTCCTTGAGGTGGAGAGGAGAGAGTGAGTGCGGGAGTGAGAGGAGGTGCTTGAGCTGAGGACCCACCTAGGTGCCCTCTAGGAGCACTTGCGGGCTGCAGAGGAGTGCTACCGAAGAGGACGAGAGCGAGCGCAGTGTGAGGGACACCCCAGCACCTACTCCAGCATTAGGTACTTAGTTAGCTCCTCCGAGCAACGGAGGAATGAGGAAGATGCGTGAGCGCAAGGTGAGAGATCAACCGCCTCTTAGGGGTCAATGAGGCCCCCACGAGTTCCTCCTGGGGATAGAGGTGAAGAGAGGAGTGAGGCGGAGAGTAGGAGAGAGGAGGGTGGTGATGAGAGTTAGAGAGATTTTGTTGTACACCACCTCCTTGATGTTTTTTGTACATGTACATGCATATGATAGTGAAATGAAAGAAATGTTATTTTCATGTTACCTGATGGTCTCTTTTGTGTTCTTTGTGTATGCTTGTACCTCTCATGCCCCTATATATCACATCTTCAACAAATAGGTTAGTTATTCTATTCGACTTGGCCCCTTGCTCAATAAGCAAGGGGGCGTCTTTCTGACCTTGATAAAGGGTCAAGGGGCCAAGCCTTTAATCAACTAAGGTAGAATAAAAGAAAGATTTCAAGTAATGCAATCATGCAAGCAAACAAATGCAAACAGGAATTGAAAATATGATTCATGCACGATGCGAGCAAGCAGATGATGATTTTTTTTATTTTGTGTTTTTTTGTATTTTTTGTGCTTTGTTTTTTGCTTTTTTGTGTTGCATTTTTTTTTGTTTTTGTTTTTATTTTTATTTTTTGTTTTTAGACTTAGCATAGTACATAGGTCACAAAACCTTACTCATTCACCATCTTAAATTCATTGACCATTCTTAAATAATTTAACATGGGGTCAACGTGCTAGAAGTTTGTGCTTTCACTCAAAATCTCACATGGCACATCCTCCTAAGTCCGTCTTTGCCATCCCTTAAGCTTGTGGCATACCACAGAGGGAAGAAGGAAGAGGATAGAGGGGAAGTTCACGAGGGGGTTCAAAAGACCTGGGGACTTCCCTCCCCAACCCTAATGCCTATTGGGGTTCGGTCTTTGGCTTAGAGAAATTTCTTTATTGCCCTTTGCCCTTGGAGATGTATGCTTACGACTAGGGTTTTCCCTGCGGGGACTTTACCCTCTTTACATGCATTTTTTTGTTTGGAATCAAGAATTGACTTTACTTGGGCTTTCGACATATTGTTCCCTTTTGGGCCGTGACTTCCACCTACTAGGGCAGCGGGTAGGTTTGATGGTCTATCCCAAAGCCTCACCAACCCTTGTGAACCAAAGAGAAGAGAACGAGTGACACCTTACACTCTCGGTTCAGCTTTGATTTTCTTCGGATTTTGCACTGCTTGAGCTTAAGAGTTAAGCGTGTTGTGTGTGTCGGTGTTAACCTAAGGTTAAATTACCAAGAGTGAAGATTGAATTAGAGATTTTGATTTTTCGAGTTCCTTGGCCCACATACCATGCCAACCTACAAATTTATATTTCTTTTATTTTTTTATTATTTTGTTTTGTTTTTTTTAATTTTATTTTGTTTTTAAGACTTAGGGGTAGTATTTCTTAAGATATAGTCAATTCCAAGGATGAGCCAATTCTTCCCCTTCCGCATTAACTAGTTTGTAAGCGTTGCCAAGATAAACTTCTCGTATTACAAAGGGCCCTTCCCAATTTGATTGGAGTTTTGAGCAGGGCCCACTAGGTTTTACAAAAAAAAAAAATTAATTACCATTTCACCAACCTTGAATTTTCTCTCAAATATCTTCTTTTGATAAAATCGTGAGAGCATATTTTGATAAATTCGTGCATGTTCAGCGGTGGCCAAACGTCTCTCATCTAAGTGTTCCAATTGTGCAAGGAGGGATTTGCGGCGCTCATCAATAGAAAGCTCCTTGTCCAATTGTACCCTAAGAGAAGGTATAAGAATCTCATAAGGGAGTACCGCCTCCATCCCTTAAGTAAGGGCGAACGGGGTTTGCCTAGTGGGTGTACGAATGGAAGTGCGGTAGGCCCATAGAGCTTCGACAAGCTTTTCTAGCGAGTTCGAGAATTTGTTAGCCTCACATATTTTCTTGATTATTTTGATTAAAGTTTTATTGGTTGCCTCTGCTTGACCATTGCCTTGTAGATAATAAGGAGATGAAAGATGCAATGCAATTTCATACCTATTGCAAAGGTCCTGAAGTTCTTGAGAGATAAATTGTGGTCCATTATCGGTGATGATGAAACTTGGAATGCCGAACCTGGCGATGATGTTATTCATGATGAATTTGCAAACTATTGACGCTTTGATTTTCACGTAAGCTTCTGCTTCTGCCCACATGATGAAGTACTCTGTTGCCGTGAGGATGAACGACTTTGGTTTAGTGAGGAGGTTCGTATCGCCATGAGGTCCAATGATATCGAAAGCCCACATGGATAAAGGCCATGGGGAGGACACAGGATGGAGTGAAGAAGCAGGAGAATAAATTTTATCGGCGTGTAGTTGGCACTTAACACACTTTCGAACATAGATAGAACAATCTTCTTCTAGAGTGGGCAAGTAGAAGCCGAGCCTAAGGATTTTCTTCGCTAACATCTGACTATTGACATGATCACCACAAACTCCAGATTGCACCTCTTCCACGACCTTCCATGATTCGTCATCATCGAGGCATCTAAGAAGAACACCAGTAAGACCTCTTCAATAGAGCATGCCTCCAACCAGAGTGTACCTTTGGGTGACTCTCCTTATGGCTTTCATTTCTTCTATTGTGGCTTCTTCGGGATAAGACTAATCTTTACAATATTTTACAATTTCATAGTACCATGGCTTTTCCTCATCAGCCAATTCTTCTTCTAAGTCCAGTAGCATGACCTCTTTATTCTCAATGATGCCTCCTTCCTTAATCTTCTTGAGCAACTCTTCCTTGACCCTAAGGAACGCGGGATCTTTAATGGCAGGAGTGAGACGCCTATGGATGATGATAGAGTGGAAGTCTCTTCTAAGATAAAAAGATAAGGAGGAGGCTAATGAAGCAAGAGCATCTGCTAAGATGTTTTGGTTGCGAGGAACATGAACAAAGATCAGTTTGGAGAAGAGCTTAGCATATGAAGATGTTAGTTCTTGGTAGGGTTTAAGTTTAGGATCAAGTGTACGACATTTGGTAAGCACTTGGCGAAGAATAAGCTGACTATCACCTACGAACCGTAATTGGGTGACACCATGTAGATGGGCGGCCTCAAGTCCAGCCAAGAGAGCCTCGTATTCAGCTATATTGTTAGTGACAGGGAATGTAAGCTGAAAGGCTTGTGGAATGGTGACTCTCTTGAGTGATAGGAGAATAATGCCGATCCCCTTGCCATGAGAGTTTAGAGCTCCATCAAAATGTAATGTCCACATAGATCTGAGGGTTGGTTGATGGACATTAGTTCTCATCTGGAAACTATGATCGAACCGGATCAAATCTAGGGAGAGGGTGATGAGCAAGATGTTCTGCTATGGCATAGCCTTTAATCACTTTTTGCTGAATGTAGATGATGTCGAATTGAGAGAGGAAGCTTTTTCATCATGCTAACCTATTGGTGAGAATATATTTTTCAAGGAGAAACTTGATAGGGTTCATGCGGGCAATGAGATGAATCTCATGAGCTAGGAAGTAGTGCTTTAATTTTTGCACCACCCAGACTAGAGTAGCACAAGTCTTCTCCATAGCCGTATACCTCTGCTCACATGGGTTGAGAAGCTTGGATAAGTAATAGCCTGCCCTCTCCTTACCTTCTTCATCAACTTGAGCAAGGACAGCTCCTACTGAGTCATCCAGGATAGAAATATAGAGAACGAGTGGTTTGCCTGGAATAGGTGGCCTCAGGACAGGAGGATTGGCTAGATAGTCCTTCAATCCTTCAAAGGCCGTCTGACACTTGTCATCCCAATAAAACTTGACTCCTGGCTTGGTAAGCTCGTAGAACGGTCTACACCTCTGTGAGTGCTGGGAGACAAATCGATGAATAAATTGCAACCTTCCGATTAATCCTCGAACTTCTTTCAAATTCCTAGGAGGAGGCATATCTTTTATTGCCCTTGCCTTGTTGGGATCAATCTCGATTCCCCTTTGCTAACAATGAATCCAAGCAATTTACCCGATGAAACACCAAACACGCATATCTTGGGGTTCATTTTCAATTGATATTCTCGCGTCCTTTGCAAGACCTTGGCTAGAACCCCAGGATGCTCAATCCTAGTCCTTGATTTCACTACCAAGTCATCAACATACACCTCTATATAAATGTGAATCATATCATGAAAATGGCCATCATAGCCCTTTGATAGGTGGCTTCGACGTTCTTGAGTACAAACGGCATGACCACATAGCAATACACTCCCCAAGGTGTAGTGAAAGAAGTCTTCTCTTGGTCCTCTTCCACCAGGCAAATTTGGTTATAACCGAAGAAGCCATCCATGAAAGAGAGAGTCTCGTACCCTGCCGTATTATCAATCAGAACATCTATGCGAGGTAGGGGGAAATCATCCTTATGACACGCGTGGTTAAGGTCCCGAAAATCTATGCAAATTCTTACTCTTTCGTCCTTCTTCATCACCGGGACAATGTTAGCCACCCAATTAAGGTAGAGGATGACTCTAATGAATCTAGCCTTATGGAGCTTATCGACCTCATCTTTCATCTTTAATGCCATGTGTGGGTGGAAACGTCTTAACCTTTGTTTAACCGGGACAGATCCTGGCTTAATGTTAAGCGATGTTCGATTAGCGCAGGGTCTAGTCCTGGCATATCCTCATAATTCCATGTAAACGTGTCCTTATACTCTTGGAGAACCTAAATAAGTGCCCCTTCTTCAGATGGCGGTAAATTTTTGCTTATGAGGATGATCCTGGGGTTTTCCTCGATTCCCAAGTTGATTTCTTTGGTAGGTTCTACTACTAAGGCTGACGGCTCATCAAATCTCCTCATTCTACTAGAAAATGCGTCAGCCTCGTCCTTATACTCATCATACTCCTCATCCCCTTCTTCGACAAGGTCTTCATCGTTCATAATCTCATAGACACCAAACCCTTCATCTAGAAAGTCAACTTCCGCACATTCTAAGTCCGATAAAAGGATCAGATCCTCTAAAAATTGGGGAATGGCTAGACATGCTCGGCATCTCCTGGCTAGCTCTAACAAGAACCTATGGGGAACCTACTTACCCTTGGCTTTCCTACTGGCGACTACCCCAAGACTCTTATTACTAGAAGAACTAGAGGAACTACCTTGATCACTAGATCATAAAGAAGAGGGAGGAGAAAAGGGTATAGAGGAAGATGATACAGAGGAAGATCCCTCCTCGGAGGAGTAAAGGAAGTCCGCTAACGGACCTTGAATGAGCGGCCCTTGGATCGGGCACACTCATGAACAAAATAGGAGGTCTCTTCAAGAGAAATAAAAGTGGAGGATTGGGAACTTTCAAAATTGGCTATTTTTTTCATTTTCAAAAATAGTGAATCAATGGGAGCGAGGAGTAGGGGATGATGCTAAGATAGAGAGATTTGAAAATTGTTGAATAAAAAGGTTGCCCATGAGAAGGCAGGATGGAAAGCTGAGAGAATTGCTCGATGAGCTGAAGAGGAATCAAAGGAACTTGGAGAAAATTGGGGAAGAAGGAGATTAAGACCGCAGGTGCTCTGGGTATGTTGGCCATAAAGAGCTCGGAGCAAAAAAAGGGTTATCAAAGAGGGATGAATAGCATCAACAAGAAAAAGGTTGGCCCACAGCCTATCTATAGTGAAACCTTCCTCAAAGGGCCCATCCGGCTCTCCGGTATCTGTGTAGGTTCTGAGCAATTGCCACTTGTCGGTGATCACCACCGGCTTCTCTAGCATATCGTGAATGAGTGGCGGCCATTCCGAGTTATTCGGCATAAACAATCGGCTCAGAGCTAAAGTAATGTCATTCATATCAAATCACCGGTACCATTCACACTTGGGATCATCCATCTTTCTTCTTTTAAAGGGCCTTAATGACTCCAAGGCCATGTAAGTAGCCAACGGTGCTATATGGCAAGCATATTGACGTGAATGCACATCTTGACCATCTAGTACTGAAGTAATCATTATGGTCCATTCGTCAGCTTGTTCGATGGGCCCTTTCACAAAGTGGGCATAGAGAGACCATGTAAGCGGCCGCCTATTAGTCTTGAGTGTGGATGCCATAGTGGCCCATGGCTCTTCTTCATTTTTTATAGCCTTTCCCAGCCCTTTGTACTCTAGGCCACCTCGAGGAATGAGCTTCTAATCTCTGACGGGCTTCAATCTTCCTGGGAGGTTTGCTCCTAAGCCCTTGCCAGATTTATACCCCATTTTCATCATAATGTGCCAACCCGGGGTATTCATCATATGTTTCTTCTTCTTCCCCTTTTGAGGTGCGGGTGGTGTCAATGTTGATGTAGAAATTGGAGCTTGTGGTCTTAACAGATCATGCCGCGGGTAGGCAAGGTCTAGCACTGATAACAAAGGCTTATTGGTCGGCTAGATGGAAGGAAATGATGTGGCCAAAAGAGCATCCACGGCCGGCTGAATGGGCATACTTGTAACTTTGACGAGTCATCCCTTGTGTGAGAATTTCAAACATTGGTGGTTCGTGGAAGGGACGACATCCAATTCCTGAATATATGGTCGACCCAGAATGCCATTGAAAGTGGGATCCATGTTCAAAACATGTAAATCAATAGTGACGGAGACTGGACCCTGCTCTACCTTCAAAGTTATCATTCCCATAGGTGGCTCTTGGTATTGTCATAAGTAGTTACCGTGATGGATGAAGGCCGAATTTCACTCTCCGGTATGCTACACATCTTCATAGTGCTAGGTGACAATACATTGATGGAAGCACCGGTGTCTACCAAACATTGACTGATAGCCACTTTATTAATATTGACAGTAATGCACAAGGCATATATCCTGGCCGACTTTGGTGCCAATTCTTGTTCATAGAATACAATAGCCGGTTGATCACCCGTTGGAGTCAAAACTGATGTGATTTGCTCCACCGGAATGTCCTCATTGACCATCACCTTTTGTAGATATTGCATTAGGGCTTCTTGGTGGGTCTTCGACCTCTTTATCAGTTCCAAAATTGAAATTCTTGTCAGGGTCTTGTCCATATGTTTTAATAGGTCATATTGAGTGCCCGACACAGATTCCTGCTCTTGCTCCTGATGATGTGGGAACACACGGTGGAATATCTTCTGCTGCGGAGCACCATTGTTTGCGAATCATGCGCCGCCGTTGGGTATGTGACAGGTGGAGGGTTGGTGGAGGAAGAAGGAGTGTCAGGGTTAAAGGTGAGGGTATTTGAGGGGGAGCAACCAAAGGAGGGACCCTGATGAGGGGCCTTGCCGGTTGGGGGTTGGTAGTGACAGGTGTTGATGGCAATGGAGGTTTATTGGAAGGAGGGTTGTAAGAAGTAGATGGCTCTTGGGCGTTTGGTGATGCGGGGAGAGTAGGTGAGGGGTGAAGAAGGAGAGGCCTATGAGGTGAAGGATTTATGGGAATAGAAAATGGAGGTGCGGGAGGTGTTGGTGAAGATCGTAGCAAAAGGGGCCTAGAAGGCAAAGGATTAGTGGTAACATTAGAAGGAGAAGGGGGCGAAAGGGAAGGATGAATAAGGAGTATCCGAGACGGCAAGGGGTTTGTGGAGGTAGGAGGGGTTTGTGGTGAAGGTGGTGAAGGTAGAGGACAAATAAGAAGAGGTCTAGATGGAGGGTCAGTGGAGGTTGAGGGAGTTTGGCTCATGGGGCGTATGAGGGGATGTGAAGGTTGGGGGAAAGGAGAAGGTTGGGATGTTGCTCTCAAAAGTCGGGGAGGTTGGTTTAAATTTTGATTTATAGCAATGACGGAGGCACTTTCTTCATGGCACCCCTATCCCCTCTCTAGTTCATGGAAAGAGGTGACAGGGTTTAGTTGTTGGTTGGGTGCGGGGTGCTCTGGCAGTGGATTATGGACAATCCCCATGTCTGGTTAGGGTGCAGTAGCTTGCTGCTGCTAGGGCAGTTGTTGAACCTGTTGCTGAGGTGGTTGTTGAGCTTGCTGACGAGGAGGTCTTCATGCTTTCAAAGTGGCAATAAACTATCTCATTTCATCCCAATCAATGCCGCCCTGATCATTCATATCATAAATGTAATCCTTGAAATGAAAGCAATAATCTATGTTGTGACCCGGTTGTCGATGGAAGACACAATATCGAGAGGTATCCACATTTTCTGGCCAAGCCGGCCTCTCCTTAGGCAACGTGAGCGCGTTGGCGGCCATGAGAGCATTGAAGATATCGGGGAGGCTATCGGGTAACAGGGGATATTGAGCTCTCTTGGGGCCCAGGGATCTTCTCGACTGTTGGGGGCCATAATTGGCAGGAGATGGCACATGGTGGTATTGTGGAGGGGCTTGAAGATTTTGCTGGACGGCTTGGTTTTGTGGAGGGGGCCGAATGGCTGTAGAGGGTTGTTTGTTTGGTGGGGAACTTGGTTGTGAAAGGAGGGTTGTTGTTGCGGTTGTGGGGGTCTTGGATTAGAAGGATTTCGAAAAGGTGTGGGATTGCCAACCACGCCCACTTGCTCATTGGTGACCATACCCTCGGTCGTTCCACCATTGTTGTTGTTGTTACTCTTCCTCACTGCTCTTCGCTTTTGCTCAAACAGATTCATTATGGGCGAGTCCTTCATTTGGGTTTGAATATAACACGCATGTTCATAAAGTTCTTCCATTGTACTGAGCTTATTCATGGCCAATATATGTCGGAATTGAGGAGTAGCATTTGACACTACCATTTTGACTTGCTCCTGTTCCAAGAGAGTATCTCTCAACTTCTCGGCCATTGCCCTTCATCTATCAGCATATTGTATGAAGTCCTCCTCGGGCTTCATTTTCTCGGCAACTAGATCGGTGACAGACAAAGATGGGCCCATGCGGTCTCTATACTTTTGCAGGAACTTTCTTTGCACAACATCGAAGTCACTGGCCTCGGTTGGCTCAAGGGAATAAAACCATTCGAGTGCCGGGCCATCAAGAGACCTTCTAAACAAATACGCTAGAGACGCCTTATTGTTCTGCCAAAATGAAGCTTCATACATAAAGTTCTTCAAATGAATGAACAGATTGCCCATTCCATTATAGCGCCAGAAGTTCGGCATCTCGGACGGAGGCAAATGAAAGACCGACAATGTTGGAAGAGTGACTTCCGGAGTGTCCTTGGGGACGGAGACCCTTTTGAGTAGCTCCTCCATATTAGCAATCTTTTGGAGGAGAGTTTGGGTAACCGACCCAGCAGGGGCCGGATTGACATGGAATTGGTTAGTGTTGCATCCCTAAGGTTTTGATGATGTCTCACACTATAAATCAATTTATTATACGGACCATTTTTTTGGTTCAAAGCATGAAGGGGGTCTGTTGCAATACCTTTATGGTCCGTGCATATCATGACCTTGCATCTCATCTCTCGAGGTCGGTGCAAGCTCTAGTCGGTGCAATCGTTGTCTGGTATGGACTGTTAGATCTTGTCCTTTTCATTTCAGTGCAAATACGTCTTGGTGCAAGCGGTGTCTTGTACTTCTCTTTACCAATTCGTTGCAAGTCTCTGTCTCACTCACAAACACTGTAGCCCATTTTTCCATCTCGGTGCATTACATGTATTTCTTTGCAGCATACACTTTTAGGTTCGTGCATATCTTGTTTGTGCGTCTTTGTGCGTCTCGCCTTTCAGACTCGGTGCAAGGTCTGTCTTGCATCCGTCTTTGTTCGTATGTTTCTTCTCTTTCATTCGGTGCAATTCTCGAAAATTCAACTCGGTTCATCTACTATGTTACATAGTTGTTTTAGAAGTCCGTGCATATCTTTGATCCTCTCTTTTGACTCTGTACAAAGTCTTCGTCTTGTGCCTCTTGGATCCATGTCTGTGCACATCAGCTGCACGGGTGGACGCTAGAGTCTGTGCATATGGGGTCAAACATTTTAGTAGGTCAATTCAATGGTTGACTTGAATATCTCTACTCAGTGCATGCTATGTCTAATCACATTCGGTGCAACATTTGCTTCATGTTTTATATAAACGGTGCATCCCTCCCAGTTCGTGCATTCAGCACCTATATGCCCAGAGTAATGTCATTCTTCTTATCAGTATCCGAAATGCTTTCCTCTGATTGTTTGTCAGGTATTTTTTCTCCTTCGAGAAGAATAAGAATGGCTCGCGATCCCAGTATCAAGTAGGTGGCAGGATCGTGACACATGGAAAGAAGTGTGCAGGGATTCTGCCACGTGGGGTAAGGCCTTTGAGCAGGAATAATGGAAAGCACACGCCCATCCTCTGATGCTCTATAAAAAATGAATGTTGAGTAGAAGAAACAACAACAACGAGAACAAAAAGGGGGAGAAAGAGAGCCAGCAGAAGAAGAAAAAAGTGAGGGCAGCAGAACAGAAAGAAAATTTTTGAGAGGAAGAAGTGTTCGTGAATGAGAAGATCTGCTTCTACAGAAGCTACATTGTCTGTGTTTCTAAAGAATATTGTCGTTTACCGATCATGTGTTTTTCAAGTTTTTGTTTGATCATCTTCATTCCATACTGCTACCCTCCACTGTTCGGAGGAAGGGAGAGGTTCTACAGTCCCCTCCACTGTTCGGAGGAAGGGAGAGGTTCTCCAGTTCCTTCCATTGTCTTGGAGGAAGAGAGGTTCAATCCTCTGGTTGTGTGAGTTACTTGGGAGTAACTGCACAGGGTTCCCTTTGCTGCGTGCAAAGGAAGGGAGATTGTTCTCCGGTGTTCTTCTTCTGGTCGATCAGAAGATTGAGGAGGTTGTTCTCTGTACAAGCTGTTTGGCAGCTATTGTTGCAGACTGAGTCTGCTGTGTGTGACTCAATTGCAAGGAAGCCTTACTCGATTGAGTAAGGGGTGGACGTAGATTGCAGATAGAAATTGAACCACCTAGAAATTCGCTGTCTCATTTGTGGTTTGGCTATTTTCGTGTGCTGCTCTCCAACTTCTTGAGACTTTGCTTATTTGTGGTTGCTTTCTCGATATCAGTTCTTCTCTTATCATCTTCGTTGTCTGTTTACGTTGCCTTTATCACTATAGTTTGAGGGGCTAAGAATTTGTGGCTGTGTTTATCGAATTGAGGAGTGATCTATTCATCCCCCCCCCCTTCTATCTCACTCTCCGCTGCGCGTATCATTTGGTATCAGAGCAGTTTTCACCATGTGGGCCAACGGTCAGGCTAACCCTAATGGTCCTCGAAGCTTTACGGCTGAGGGACAATCTATCAGTCATCCTCCTTTCTTTGATGGTAACAATTATCTATTCTGGAAAAACAGGATGGAGGTATTCATCAGGGCGCAAAGCCACAAGTTGTGGAGGGTGATCACCACATGGCCATACGAGCTACCACCGAACGATGGTGCATGGACAGATGATCAAGTCAAGCAATCGTCGCTCAACTGGACAGCCCTGAACATCATCCAGTGTGCTGTACACCCAGACGAATACGTTCGCATCTGAGCATGTAGGACGGCCAAGAAAATGTGGGACGAGCTGGAATTAATCTACGAAGGTACAGCTCAAGTGAGAGCAACAAAGGTAAATCTCCTCACCTCTGAATATGAGATGTTTAAAATGAAATCAGAGAGACCATAACTGAGATGTATGCCAGATTGTCTCTGATCACGAATAGTCTTAAGGGGCTTGGAAAAGAGATGGCTGAGGGAGACGTAGTCAGGAAGAGGAGACGTAGTCAGGAAGATACTTAGATCTCTAACCCCTTCATGGCATACAAAAGCCACTGTGATAGAAGAGTCAAGGGATCTGACGACTACGACTGTCACCGAACTCATAGGATCCCTTATGACGTATGAGATGAACATTAAAAGGAATGGTGAGGGAAGCGACAGAAAGAATAAGAATATTTCCCTCAGGGCGTCCCGCAGCAAGGGAAGTAGCAGTAGCGCCAAGGACTGTCCATTCGTGAATTGATAACTCTGCTGTAAATAAAATAAGTTTCACAGTTAGTATACTGTTGTGAATTGAGTTTGGAAAATACTTGAATTAAATGACGTAATTACTTACTGAGAACATGTCGAACAATGAATCGCAGAGGCCTATCGAAAATTCTTTGAAAGACAATACTGGCCCTGGCACATGTGCCATTGCTAGATCCATAGAATGACAGACATCATCGGAAGGTTCAAATTTAGAACTACAATTACAAATGTCAAAATATTCACATTAGACAGTTGAAGGCTAAATAATGAATGTAATAACCTTATAAATTTACTCGGAGATCTAGCACGGACGACATCCATCATGGGCCGTGCCTCTCTTGTGACGACTGCCGGCATCGTCAAGTGGCTGAGTGGTGGGGGTGTGCCCTGTAAGAATTAATTTTCATAAGTAAAACGAATATTTTACTAAAAATTAAAATATACATACCTGCAGCGAGAGGTGGTGGGGGTGGCGTCTGTACAGGTGGTGGTGGGCGGGCACTGGGACCTATAACAAGTATTTTTCATAAGTAAAATGGATATTTTGCTAAAAATTAAAATATACATAATTGAGAAAGCACTGGGACCTGTATGAATTAATTTCATAAGTAAAACAGATATTTCATCCCCAATTAAAATATACATACCTACAGCGGGAGGTGGTGGGGGTGGCGTCTGTACAAGTGGTGGTGGGAGGGCACTGGGACATGTAACAAGTATCTTTCATAAGTAAAATGATATTTTACTGAAAATTAAAATATACATAATTGAGAAAGTATTGGGACCTGTATGAATTAATTTTCATAAGTAAAATAGATATTTCACCACCAATTAAAATATACATACCTGCAGCGAGAGGTGGTGGGGGTGTCGCATGTGGTCGTGATGAGAGGGGACTGTGAACTGTAAGAATTAAATACCATAAGTAAAAAATATATTTTGATGAAAATTAAAATATACATAATTGGGAATGCACTTGGACCGTAAGAATTAACATATAGTAAGTAAAATGAATATTTTGCATTAAATTAAAATATACATACCTGCAGCAGGAGGTGGCGTCTTTACAAGTGGTGGGAGGGCACTGAGACCTGTAAGAATTAATTTTCATAAGTAAAATAGATATTTTACTAAAAATTAAAATATACACTTTTGGGAAAGCACTAGGACCTGTATGAATTAATTTTCATAAGTAAAACAGATATTTTGCTAAAAATTAAAATATACATACCTGCAGCGGGAGATGGTGGGGGTGGCGTCTGTATAAGTGGTCATGAGTAGACACTTAGACCTATAAAAAAATTCTTTTAAGCTAGTAAATAATTAAAATATTTATATAGATAACTATTTTAATAGATATACATGTGCGCGAAGAAGACGCCAAAGAGGAGGGAGTAGAGCCCCTATCACTGCCCTGTCTCCTCCCACTCCCAGTACGACCTCCTCGGACCATTTCTTTATTACTAACAAAATAATCAATACATGTTAATCCACAATTATATAAGTCTAGACAAATGTTATTAAAAATTATGCGAAAAATATTCGAATATCTTACCAAATTATCAAAACGTGTCTCCCTCATAATGATGATATATCTAACTCATCATCAACTTCGTCATCCATAATAGCCTCATCAGATTCGAACTCTTCCTCTTCATCCGATTCCTCCTCTCCTCTAACATCAACATTTAGCTCCGTCGGATCGAGTTCTTCCACTTCATCTCCCTTACGTAATGACAGTGGCTCATCAGATTCGTCCAGATTAATATGCGTGGAACCGACAACTAATCATGATTAAGGGTTGGCGTCCCGAAAAGGAAATTTTCATGATTTTTGGTGACACAAATACTGAGCAGAGGGAATTGGCAATGAAGCAATTCAACAACTCATCTGATGCTAAGGTTCTATTTTATTTAATTAAGGCATGTGGAGAGGGCATATCTCTTATAGGAGCATCAAGAGTGGTAATCTTAGATGTCCATCTTAGCAGTTCCTCAAATTTTTGACTTCAATGAAGTTCCTTTTTCTCTTATGGCCATGTTCCAAAGATAAACAAATTCTTCTAAATGATATTCCTAGGCATCTCTTGCATATGATTATGTCATATAGTTAGAAATATTGCTCCTCTTTCTCTAAGAAACGTAAACAATAAATCTAGCTCCAGTATCACATAATTGAAAAATGAAGGTTAAAAGCACTAAAATAAGAATTTATCATTTTTCCACATATAGTTTATTCAAAACTTTGGTGGTACTCTTCTTCTACTTCCTCAATTTTTTAACTTAGTTGCTTTCTACTTATTATTTTATATAATTTGAACTGAAGCTAGTATATCCAATTTTTTTCTCCATGACATCCACAGGCTTCTTTTGTCAACATGTGTCTATGACATATATATATTATAAATCTCTAAAATGCCCTTCGAAATAATCACACCCTCCCCTCCCACCGGCGACCTCCCCCTCCCCCCCCCACCCTCCTGAACCCCCCCTCCCCTCCCACCGATGACCTCCCCCTTCCCCCTTCAGGTTGCACAGCACAGAACCCTGAGGTGGGACCTTCGAGGCTTCTCCTTCCCCTTTTCTTTTTTTTTCTTCTTTGTTGATACACTAAAGATGGTATACTCCAAAATGAAAATTAAATACATATCTATTTTTGGATCTACACATTATACACAAACATTACACTTAAATCTATTTTTTTGTGTAATTTGGATCTATTTTTTCGTCCACAAAGTACACATAAATATTATAACTCTTTTTCAGATACAATAAGAAAATGTAAGACACTGCACAGTAGAACAATTTAGTTAATCACCACAGCTTCATCTTCAACTGCCATGACCTCTCCTTGATTGGTTTTTTGATGATAGAGAAGATCAGTCAAATCATTTTTGAGGTCTCAATTTTGAAAGGTGAATTGATAAAACCATGGAGACAACCAATGGGATCAAAGACTAAAATATATCAAGAAAGGTGATTCCAAGTTTGGCATTGTAATCTCCTTCACATTCAAAAATGCATCAAGTCAATGATGGGGAAAATATGGGACCACTAACGTAAAGGCCAAGAAATTAATGAAATCTAGTAAGCATCTTCAAACCCTCATCTATTGTTGGATATAAATACACATAAATATCTATCTAGATTATAAATTATCAGAATAGAAATGTATATAGCTACTTCTTCCCAGCAAATGGCGAGAGGATATCTTGGTTCAACCTAAGAAAATCTGCAAGAAGGGTTCTATAGAGAATGACAGATATGAAAGCAGTTAAGTTCTTTTCTTATCAATAGTCAAGTTTCAATGAGGCTTCCAGAAGGACTGTTATGTCAGTTGAGTCACAGATGTGGCTCAGGTGTATTTGTTAGGAAGCCAGTGGTAAAAAGTACTCCATTCAAACACTGGTTGATGACAAAATTCATAGTAAACTTCTCTGAATCTCAGATTCATATATATGACGTCTTTACGCATGAGTGCAATAAGACCTAAAGTGTCTAATTTTATCTACAGTCCCAATCGCTGGCACTCCTTCGAGCAGCCGTGTATGCGAAAGTACAATTTCTGAAGTTGAACCACCATGCCTAAAATTCAGAAAATGACAAACGGGACGAACAAGTCACTACTCTTTCAAAGCATTCTAGTCTACTCTACTAATCCTGTTCTTCCATCGTTCCTGAAGAACCCTCGTCACATGGTTTTGAGATGATTCCCAGAATACACCATAGTCCATATGAAGGATGCCGGATGGCATTGAATAATTCACAATATATTTCGCAAACATGTAGACGCATAAGGAAAAAAAATAGCCCTATAATATGGTTACATGCATCAGAATCGGATTGGCCAACAATCTTGCCTTCATATTATTTCAATCGGCAAGCAATCTACCTTCAAGCCGAAGATCAGATCGGCGTGATAAGAAGGGCAAGTTCAACATCATGGAACCCTATAAATCTCGTGATATCAAGAAGAGATCCCAGAATGGGAGTGGTAGTGGCTACCACAAAAACAAGAAAGTCAAGGAAGAAGATAAGCAGGTTGCCACGGCCTATACTTTCTGTGAGAAGTTCGGTCATTCGGTCGAAGAATGCTAGAAGCGCCTTGGCGCTTGTCAACATTGTGGCAGTCAGGAGCACCGCATGCCGGATTGCCCCCTTATGAAGGAGCTATATCTGGAAGTGGACGTAAGAGATAGGCTCATCTCAATGCTATTTTAGATGATGAAGCGCCTAGGGATGATGGACTTATGGAAGGTATTGTTCACATTTGTTCCCATCCTGCTTTTGTACTATTCGATACTGGTGCTTTTCATTCCTTTATATCTACCGCCTTTGCAAAGACCTTGCCCGTTTCATCAATTCCTTTACCTTCGGACCTTGCTATTACTCCACCTTTAGGTCATGGATTCAAACTCACAAACTATTACCCCGATAGTGAAGTAAGGGTAGAAGGTCACAATCTTCCTGCAAACCTCGTATGCCTTGACATGGAAGGCTATTGTCACGCCCCGACGCGGAATATCGGGACTGACAGTAGAAAAATTAATAATAATATGTTGATTTCCAGACATGCTATGACATGCGCTAGAGAATCTATAACATTCATCACAACACCAATGACAGATAATGATTCTACCAATCTAATAATTATTATTAAATTTATCAAAATCCGAGCTTACATCAAACCCAATCAAAAGAACTTAAGAAAACTTCTAACATCAACATTCGACTTAACATATTTACATCCACTGACTTTATAACAACATCATCGACATCAACTCTAATCCACAACTAGACTCAAGACATCTACGATTGACTCCACATAGTCTTTTAACTGGTTCGCTCCAGGGGCTTCACTCTTGCCCATCCCCGTCAGTTTGCGAGTCCTCACCTGAGCTACCGAAAAGGGGGGAAACAACTGGGTTAGCGAACGCTCAGTAGGTAATAGCAGGCAAGTTTAAGTTATTAATCAATTTGCATTTATGTAGTACGAGAAAGGAAAGAAAAGATGATATAAATAACAGAATAGGGACAGTAAGAGAACATGAACAAAGTATAAGTGGAAATGGCCAATCAAGCATGAAATAACCAAGTCATGTAACTAATTCCAAAAGAATTCATCAATCTAGAACACAAGAGGGAGATCATGTACAAGAATATGTCGTAGACATCACTCTAGTCATGCACTCGGTGCAATGCCTCACCACGTCATTACAACTCCCCGGGGCACTAGTACTTTTTGGGCGCTCCTCTCAAGACTAGACCGGACCCTTATGATGCGTTGGCATTGGTTTAATGGATCCAAGATCCCAAGTTGTCTAGACATTAATCAAGGTAAATGGCCAATAATTTCAAGGTATAGAACTTACCAAGGGTAAGTTGAAGTAAACATTTTTTCCAGAAAGTTCAAGTTTATCAAGAACCAACAGGTCCTTGAATTCCAACACCAAGAATCACGGAAAATATTTCTATAAGATACACGGTCCATATTGGGCCGCTCAGAGAATGAACGGTCTCTAATTGGACCGCTCAAGAAGGGTTGGACTGAAGAACAGCCTAACAGAACCCAAGGATGAACGCTCCATTATGGGCCATTCTAAAAGTAGAACGGTCCACATCGGGCCTTTCAGTAGATTTAGACGGTCCACCATGGGCCGTTCATGACAGGGAAGACTAGAGCCCAAAATGAAGGTAAGCGGGCTGGATTGGGCCGCACAGAAAAGGGACGGTCCGAGTAGATCCGCTCCAATAATTGGACGAGCATACTCCATCCGTTCAACATTGCACTTAACTAGTCAAGAGAAAGTCCACCCAAATGGGGTGGATTGAACCAGGGTCCAGCCCACTATCCGTTGGTCAGCTCAGAGGTTTTTTGGGTCGACTCTAACATAACCAGGTCGAAGATAGAGCAAGGGCAATCGACCAATCAAGATAGGGCATTCTGCCTGAATTGCACGGTTCATATTGGGCCGTCCTGAGTGTTACATGGTCCATTTCTGGCCGCGCAATAATTCGGACAGTCCAATGTGACTTGTGACTTAAACCATGGTCTTTCATGCGGTTCAATCGAGTCAAACTGGTGCAGGACTTGTGGTACAACTTGCCCGACGTCCTAGTGGGAATCCCAGGCTCGCGGGGGCTTACGGAGGTCTCATAATGGAGGTCCTAGTCCGACGGAAGGAATATCCAGTGGAGAGTTCCAACCATTACAAGAAATGAAGGCTAGAATCATCGGAACACAAGTGTACAGCGGTCAGTCAATCCTACCGGAGTAGAATGACTGTCAAAACAACCCTAGTATCATGAGTTCATTCTCCATTAAAACATGTTTGAGATAAACTTCATTGAAATGATGAACAAGATCATGGGAGAGTAATTAAGCAAGAAAAATTATAAATTCTTAACTTTCATACGTTCCAATTAATATGTGGGTTGCTAATTTATCATTAACATTAGTTGACTAAGATGAATCATGCTAGAACAAGAATAAAGACTTCGGCAAGACAGAACGGTTCGTTCGGAACCGCTCAGAGGGACTTAGCGGTTGGTCGATAGTCCGTTCAATCCCTACAACCCAGGGGGCCAACTGGGGTTTGAGCGGTCTATCGAGGGGCTGCGGGGGTCTCCGCACAGTCTAGATATGGCCGCTCTGCTCATGGAGGATTCAAAATGCAAGGACAATAAGCGGTTAACTTTTGGCCGTCGATACCGACCACACGGTCTATCGAGGGGCCGTTCAAAGTTATGCGGTTACTGTAAGACCGTGTATAAAACGACATGGCAGAACGATAAGCGATTAAGACAACCTCCACTAAGAAAATCAAATTCACGTGGTATAAAGCATGAAATTTGGGCAAATAGGTACCACTAGAAAGAGCACGAAAAACTACATAATATGGATAGATTAATTGAATCATTAAGCCTGTTAAACTCAACATTAACTGATGATAACACGGTAAACCCTAATTCTGACATGCTCCAACTAAAATGACGATTTCTCTCATGATACTAAATAACTTTTTGGAATTTTTATACCAATGGGAAGAGGATTGAGAGATGAATCTAACAATGTATAATACTTAGGGTTTGGTCTTCTAAAACCTACCTTAATCGAAGGAAGAAGAGGGATGAAGATCGTCGGTCACGCACGAGACACCTCTCCGATGATCGCCGGAATCCACTGTCATCCGCGCTCCTCGTCGGCCACCACAGCATCTAAACTCTTCTAGGGCGAGTAAGGGTTGATTTTATAGGGTTAATTTCTCTCTAGAGGGTTCTATTCGGGGAGATAGAAAACTCTGAATCGTGGGGTACGCGAATCGCGCGAGACCAAGTCGCCGCCGCCGTTCTCCCCCAATTACTCTCACTAGGGTTAGGGTTTCGATGGGGATCGAGAGGGGAAAAGATCAACTAATCAAGGCCGTTCATTTGGGTCTGATTTGGGCTTAAATGGTCGACAATTGGGCTCTAATTTTGTGTTTTAAGGTCCGATTAGATTAAGTGTTGATTTGGGCCTAATACTGCTAATTCGGCTTACTTAGGATTTTCTTTTGGGTTGGTCGTAGAAGACACTTTGTCTAAGTTTTCTATCCTCTATACGATTATAATTTTTCTAGATTTTTTATAAATTGGTTGAAATTTGACCTATTGTATTTTTCAAGAATTTTTTTATAATTTCCTTTTATTTTATTTTATTTAATAATACACCAGGGTGTTACACCCTCCCCCACTTTAAGGAATTTGGTCCTCCAAATTCACTGTACTTTATCGAAATGGGGAGTAAGATACTGAACTTTCGAGTAAATCACGGTATTGCTTCCGAATAACGTCCTCAGATTCCCAAGTAGCTTCTTCTGTTCCTCGCCGACTCCACTGAACCTTGATCATAGGTATAGATCGATTTTTGAGTTGCTGCTGCTTACGGTCCAAAATCTTGATGGGTCTCTCTTCATAAGTCAAATCTTCTTTTATCTCTAAATCCGCATGCTGAATGATGTGAGTTGGGTCATACACATACTTTCGCAACATCGATACATGAAAGACATTATGAACTCCAGATAACTGGGGTGGTAAAGCTAGATGGTATGTAACTTCTCCAATTCTTTCCAAAATCTCGAATGGACCAACATATCTTGGACTTAATTTGCCACGAATACCAAACCTTTATATTCCTTTTGTTGGTGAAACTTTCAAGAACACATGCTCGCCAGCTTGAAATTCCAAGGCTCTCCTCCTATTATCAGCATAACTCTTCTGTCTTGATTGTGCCACTTGCAAACAGTCTCTGATAATACGGATGTTCTTAGATGATTCTGTAATGAGATATGGTCCCAACCATTGCTTCTCACCTACCTCATCCCAACATAATGGGGATCGATAGCTTCTTCCATACAGAGCTTCAAACAGAGCCATCTGGATATTGGACTGGTAACTATTGTTGTAGGCGAACTCAATCAAAGCCAAATGTTCATGCCAACAGCCCCCAAAATCAATCATACAAGCTCTTAGCATATCTTCCACAATCTGATTGGTCCTTTCAGTCTGTCCGTCTGTTTGTGGATGAAAAGCAGTACTGAAACTCAAACGAGTACCCAGGGATTCCTGTAATCCTTTCCAGAAATGTGAAGTGAATCTAGGGTCTCTATCAGACACAATACTGATTGGTATTCCATGAAGTCTTACAATTTCCTTCATATATAGAGCAACCAAGACATCAACTGTCCATTTGGACTTAATGGACAAGAAATGGGCAGACTTAGTCAATCTATCGACAATGACCCATATTGCATCAAATCCATTGCGAGTCCCAGGTAGACCCATGATAAAATCCATACCAATGCTCTCCCACTTCCATTGAGGTATACCAAGTGGTTTTAATTTCCCTACAGGTCTGAAATGCTCCGCCTTGACTTGTTGACACACTAAACATCTGCTTACAAATTCTGCAACTTCCTTCTTCATATTCGGCCACCAAAAGGATCTTTTCAAGCCTCGATACATCTTAGTACCTCCAGGATGAATAGTATACCTGGACCTATGGGCTTCCTCTAAGATCTTGCTCTTTACCTCAACTATGTCTGGCACACAGGTCCTTCCTCAAAATAATAATCTGCCGTCCTCGACCACCATGAAATCAGGTCTATTGCTCAAGCTTTCCTTGATCTCTACCAATACCGGATCATTGTCTTGTAAGGATTTGATTTCTATTAATAACTCTGGATGAAGCTGGATCTGTGCAACCATAACCCGATCCTCGCCAACATTGAGATCTAAGCTAGCCAACTGTTCTAACAATCTCCATTCTTGCAACATGAGACTTGATATTTTTTGCTATCGGCTTGCGGCTTAAAGCATCAGCCACCACATTGCCTTTTCCAGGATGGTACTCGATAGAAAAATCAAAGTCCTTCAAGTACTCAAGTCATCTCCTCTGCCTCATATTAAGCTCCTTTTGAGAGAACAAATACTTTAAACTCTTATGATCTGAAAACACCGTGAATGTTTCTCCATACAAGTAGTGCCTCTAGATTTTCAAAGTAAAAATTACTGCTACAAGTTCCAAATCATGAACAGGATAATTCTCTTCATGCTTCCTTAACTGCCTAGAGGAATAAGCTATCACCTTCCCATGTTGCATGAGCACACAGCCCATACCAATACCTGAAGCATCAGTGTATACCACAAAACCTCCTTCTCCAAAGGTAAAGCCAAAATAGGGGCAGTAGTTAAACATTCCTTCAGAGTCTGAAAACTTCGCTCGCAATCTTCTGACCAATCAAATTGGTTCTCCATGCGGGTTAATCTTGTTTATACTACAATTTTGGAGAAATCTTTAATAAACCTTCGGTAATAGCCTGCCAGGCCTAGAAAACTTCTTACTTTGGTTACATTAGTAGGCCTATCCCAATTCTTTACTATCTCAACTTTTGAAGGATCAATAGATATACCTTCCTTAGTGATAATATGACCCAGAAAAGATACTTCTTGTAACCAAAATTCACACTTACTAAACTTGGCATATAATTGATGGTCTCTTAATAACTGCAATGCCATCCTCAAGTGTTCAGCATGCTCCTCCTCACTCTTGGAGTATATTAAAATATCATCAATAAGCACCATGACCCATTGATCAAGATAGGGCCGGAACATGCTGTTCATCAACTTCATGAAAGCTGCAGGTGCATTTGTTAGTCCAAAAGGCATTACTACAAATTCAAAATGCCCATACCTACTATGGAAGGCCGTTTTATAAATATCCTCATCCTTGATCCGCAACTGATGGTATCCAGATCGGAGATCGATCTTAGAAAAATATTGAGCTCCCGCTATCTGATCAAACAGCTCGTCAATCCTCATAATGGGTACTTGTTCTTGATAGTAAGCTGGTTCAATTGCCGATAATCAATACACAATCTCATCGAACCATCCTTCTTCCGGACAAACAACACTGGAGCTCCCCACGGTCTTGGACGAATGAACCCCTTCTCAAGCAACTCCATCAATTGTCGCTTCAATTCCCTCAGCTCCGTAGGAGACATACGATACGGAGCCTTTGAAATAGGAGACGCGCCAGGAGTCAAATCAATACAGAAGACAACCTCCCTCTCCGGTGGAAGTCTTGGCAAATCCTTCGGGAAGACATCATGAAAATCTTAGACAACAGGAATGTCCTTTACCTCAATCTTCCTCTCAGGGGTCACAGAAACAAAGGCTAGAAAATCCTGACATCCCTTCCTCAATAACTTCTCAGCTCGAAGAGCTGAAATAAGCGGCACAGACTTAGAGTGCCTGACCCCAACAAAAGAAAGCGTAGGATGTCCAGAAAAAGACACCGAGCTAGTGCTGCAGTGAACATTGGCCTCATACTTAGCCAACCAATCAGCTCCTAGGATTACATCATAATCCTTCATATCCATACAAACAAAATCTGCTGGCATATTCTGTTCACTAATCATAACCTTACTAGAAGGGTAGAAAGTTTTAATAGAAGATCTAGAGCCAATAGGAGTCGAAATTTCTAATGGAGAATTCATCAATACAGGTTTCACAGCTAAAGACTTAGCAAATTTCTGAGAAACAAAAGAATGTGTTGCTCTGGTATCAAACAGAACAAATGCCAGCTTATCATGTATAATAAGTGTACCTTCAACAAGTCCACCCTCCTCGGTGGTTCCCGCATCATCTTCCTGTAGGGCTTGAAGCTTGCCCTGCTGCTTCCGATTTCCTTGCGGCTTAGTCGGTGTGGCTTGATCTGTCAGGAGGGGACACTCAGGAATACGATGGTCCCTACTTCCACAGCGTGGACAGGCACCCAACTTGCGCCAACATTCCTCCATCTTGTGACCTGGATGATCACAATACTTGCACAGGCCTTTGAATGGTACAATCGGGCTAGGTTTCTTATCTTCATTCTTCGGCACCTTGCTCTTCTACGAACTAGACCCACCATTGGGGCTTTTCTTATCATTGCCGGGTTTAGAGTTCCCGGAACTAGTAGTTTGTTCCTTCTTAGGATTCTTTCCACGAATCCTCTCCATCATCTCTAAAGTGTCCTCCAAGGCTTGGGCTTTCCTTACCATCTCAGCATAAGTTTAGATTTCCATTGGGGCCAACTGGTTGATATATTGCAGCTTCAATCCATTAAGAAAGCGCTTGGCCTTCATCTTCTCGGTGGACACCAAATGGATTGCATAACGGGACAACCGGGAAAATTGAGCCTCATACTCAGCGACGAAAAGGTTTCGTTGCTTCAAAGTAGCAAACTCCGCCGCCTTCTTCTCTTGCACTCGATCAGAAAAGTACTTGTCATTGAAGAGTTCCTCAAACTCCTTCCATGTGACTTGCTTGTCTCCAAGAGTAACCTTTACTGCATCCCACCAAGTTCTCGCATCTCGTTCTAGTTGGAAGGTCGTCAGAAGGACACGTTCTTTATCACTACACTACATCACTTCAAAGATTCTCTTCATCTCATCCAATGCTCGACTTCGTCAGGATCTGTTGAGCAGCCAAATCGTGGGGGATTCATCCCACGAAAGTTTCGATGATGATCTCCTGCTCCTTGATGAGCCGCTCCGCCCTGGGCCACTTGTTGCAGAGCCCGAGTCAATCCTTGAACTGTTCGCTGCATATCCCTCCATTGCGCACGTTCGGCTGCCATTTGAAATATCCTACACGTAAAACGGATTTATTTAGGATCATTTAGAAGGAATAGTTCTAGAATTAGGTTATTAGCTCAACCCAAGTCTCTACCCAATTTCTCAATTGGTTGGATCCTTAGACTAGTAACGAGGTTATAGGTCCTATGACACCATTTAGAATCCTAGAACTTAGAAAACCTAGGAATATTAGAAAACTTAGGCTCTGATACCACCAAACTGTCACGCCCCGACGCGGAATACCGAGATCGGCAGTAGAAAAATTAATAATAATATGTTGATTTCCAGACATGCTATGACATGCGCTAGAGAATCTATAACATTCATCACAACACCAAGGACAGATAATGATTCTACCAATCTAATAATTATTATTAAATTTATCAAAATCCGAGCTTACATCAAACCCAATCAAAAAAACTTAAGAAAACTTCTAACATCAACATTCGACTTAACATATTTACATCCACTGACTTTATAACAACATCATCGACATCAACTCTAATCCACAACTAGACTCAAGACATCTACGAATGACTCCACATAGTCTTCTAACTGGTTCGCTCCAGGGGCTTCACTCTTGCCCATCCCCGTCAGTTTGCGAGTCCTCACCTGAGCTACCTGAAAAGGGGGGAAACAACTGGGTGAGATTACGCTCAGTAGGTAATAGCAGGCAAGTTTAAGTAATTAATCAATTTGCATTTATGTAGTACGAGAAAGGAAAGAAAAGATGATATAAATAACAGAATAGGGACAGTAAGAGAACATGAACAAAGTATAACTAGAAATGGCCAATCAAGCATGAAATAACCAAGTCATGTAACTAATTCCAAAGGAATTCATCAATCTAGAACACAAGAGGGAGATCATTTACAAGAATATGTCGTAGACATCACGCTAGTCATGCACTCGGTGCAATGCCTCACCATGTCATTACAACTCTCTGGGGCACTAGTACTTTTCGGGCGCTCCTCCCAGGACCAGACCGGGCCCTTATGATGCGTTGGCATTGGTTTATTGGATCCAAGATCCCAAGTTGTCTAGACATTAATCAAGGTAAATGGCCAATAATTTCAAGGTATAATACTTACCAAGGGTAAGTTGAAGTAGACATTTTGTCCAGAAAGTTCAAGTTTATCAAGAACCAACAGGTCCTTGAATTCCAACACCAAGAATCACGGAAAACATTTCTGGAAGATACACTGTCCATATTGGGCCGCTCAGAGAATGAACGGTCTCTAATTGGACCGCTTAAGAAGGGTTGGGCTGAAGAACAGCCTAACAGAACCCAAGGATGAACGCTCCATTATGGGCCGTTCTAAAAGTAGAATGGTCCACATCGGGCCTTTCAGTAGATTTAGACGGTCCACCATGGGCCGTTCATGACAGGGAAGACTGGAGTCCAAAACGAAGGTAAGCGGGCTAGACTGGGCCGCGCAGAAAAGGGACGGTCCGAGTAGATCTGCTCTAATAATTGGACGGGCATACTCCGTCCGTTCAACACTGCGCTTAACTAGTCAAGAGAAAGTCCACCCAAATGGGCTCTAGGGTTGCCATAGGCGGGGTGGATTGAACCAGGGTCCAGCCCACTATCCGTTGGTCAGCCTAGAGGCTTTTTGGGTCGACTCTAACATAACCAGGTCAAAGATAGAGCAAGGGCAATCGACCAATCAAGATAGGGCATTCTGCCTGAATTGCACGGTTCATATTGGGTCGTTTCGAGTGTTACACAGTCCATTTCTGGCAGCGCAATAATTCAGACAGTCCAATGTGACTTGTGACTTAAACTAGGGCCTTTTATGATGTTCAATCGAGTCAAACTGGTACAGGACTTGTGGTACAACCTGCCAGGCGTCCTAGTGGGAATCCTAGGCTCGTGGGGACTTACGGAGGTCTCATAATGGAGGTCCTAATCCGATGGAAGGAATATCCGGCGGAGAGTTCCAACCATTACAAGAAATGAAGGCTAGAATCATCGGAACACAAGTGTACAGCGGTCAGTCAATCCTACTGGAGTAGAATGACTGTCAAAACAACCCTAGTATCATGAGTTCATTCTCCATTAAAACATGTTTGAGATAAACTTCATTGAAATGATGAACAAGGTCATGAGAGAGTAATTAAGCAAGAAAATTTATAAATTCTTAACTTTCGTACGTTCCAATTAATATGTGGGTTGCTAATTTATCATTAACATTAGTTGACTAAGATGAATCATGCTAGAATAAGAATAGATCCTTTGGCAAGACAGAACGGTTCGTCCGGAACCGCTTAGAGGGACTTAGCGGTTGGTCGATAGTCCGTTCAATCCCTACAACCCAGGGGGCCAGACGACGTTTGAGCGGTCTATCGAGGGGCCGCAGGGGTATCTGCACGGTCTGGATATGGCCGCTCTGCTCATGGAGGATTCAAAATGCAAGGATAATAAGCGATTAACTTTCGGCCGTCGATACCGACCACACGGTCTATCGAGGGGCCGTTCAAAGCTATGCGGTTACTGTAAGACCGTGTATAAAACGACATGGCAGAACGATAAGCGATTAAGACAACCTCCACTAAGAATATCAAATTCGTGAGGTATAAAGCATGAAATTTGGGCAAACAGGTACCACTAGAAAGAGCATGAAAAACTACATAATATGGATAGATTAATTGAATCATTAAGCCTGTTAAACCCAACATTAATTGATGATAACAAGGTAAACCCTAATTCTGACATGCTCTAACTAAAATGACGATTTATCTCATGATACTAAATAACTTTTAGGGCTTTTTATACCACTGGGAAGAGGATTTAGAGATGAATCTAACAATGTATAATACTTAGGGTTTGGTCTGCTAAAACCTACCTTAATCGAAGGAAGAAGAGGGATGAAGATCGTCGGTCGCGTACGAGACACCTCTCCAATGATCGCCGGAATCCACCCTCGTCTGCGCTCCTCGTCGGCCGCCACAGCATCTAAACTCTTCTAGGGCTACTAAGGGTTGATTTTATAGGGTTAATTGCTCTCTAGAGGGTTCTATTCAGGGAGATAGAGTCCTCCGAATTATGGGGTAAGCGAATCGCGCGAGACCAAGTCGCCGCCTCCGTTCTCCCCCAAATACTCTCACTAGGGTTAGGGTTTCGATGGGGATCGAGAGGGAAAAAGATCAACTAATCAAGGCCGTTCATTTGGGTCCGATTTAGGCTTAAATGGTCGAGAATTGGGCTCTAATTTCGCGTTTTAAGGTCCGGTTAGATTCAATGTTGATTTGGGCCTAATACTGCTAATTCGACTTACTTAAGATTTTCTTTTGGGTTGGTCATAGAAGACAATTTGTCTAAGTTTTATATCCTCTATATGATTATAATTTTTCTAGATTTTTTATAAATTGGTTGAAATTTGACCTATTGTATTTTTCAAGAATTTTCTTTATAATTTTCTTTTATTTCATTTAATAATACACCGGGGTGCTACAACTACGAGGCTATTTTAGGGGTGGATTGGCTTGTAGACCGTGATGCCTACATAAATTGCCGGAATAGGATTATCTCTTTGTTTTGTTAGGTTTTTGATGATAGCTAAACTGATTGTTATGCTTTTGATGATAACTACACTTCATGTTTGAATGATTGCATTGTTATTGATGACTGTATGCATTCATGTTGTTGAAATATGGTTGAGATGACAAATGGCTTTTGAGGCTCAAACATGTTGAGTAGATGCCTTGCTACAGCATGTTGATTAGATGCATTGCTATATGGCCTTGACACTTGGTTGAAATTGTTGATTCTACAATAGGTTCAAGCCGATTCTAGATGAACAAGGCTCCTGTGAAATTCATGGTGTATTAACCTTAACTATCTTGCTTGCATGATCAAACTTATAATCTCATTATAGTCACCTGATAAACCAAACATGTGGATAAGTATCTTGCTTTTCTACAATTCAACACAGGTGGTATATGTCATGTACTGTCAAGAACCATTGGTAAGATTCTTACCTTGTTATAGCATCAATCTCACCATGGGTATTCCATATATTTCTCTTTTATAGATTTCACTCATGGTAATTGAGGTTCACAATGGTCGCATGGATTGATAGCTTACAAGTTCGGTTTGAATGCATAAGTTCTTTGATTGCATAAGTTCTTCATTCCAATCATGGTCAAATGCTCAAATGGTCTAAACCTTCCTAATGCATAAATCAAGTTAAACCAAACTCAAAATGGATGAAATTGATGAGGACATGAAGCTCTTGACTTATGGACATGTCTCATTGGGCTAACTATTCATTTTTGCAGGTCTGGGCAACTTCGGTCGACCAACGGACCTTGGCCGGTCGACCAAAATTGACAGAACCAAAAAATCTCATCTCTGCTGATTTTCGGTCGATCGCCACCATAGGGTTGGTCGACCGGTTTTGACAGAATGCAACAATATGAAGTCTGCAGATTTTAGGTCAACCGACCCAGGCGTTCCGGTCGACCAACAGCCCCGAAGCCCCCATTTTTTACTTTATGTTTCCAGCTTGTGGAGAGATTCACTTCTCCAATTCTTTAAGCCCACTGCCCCCAATCAAGGAGGGATTTGTGGATCTGGTCTAGGGATTGTCTCCTAACCTTCCAAGATCTATAAAAGATCTCATTGGGGTCATAAACAAAAAAAAAACTCCAAGGGCTTCAAGGAAGTGATCCAAGGGGAGGCTGTCCAAGGGAGAAGAGAGTACTGTAGCTCCGTGAACAGTACTTCGTGCAAGAGTTCATCATCTATCTCCAAGGTGATTCAAGCTCAATCTAAAGCTAGCGACCTCAAAGGAAGTGAAGAAGCAAGCATGCAAGGATTCAAAGGAAGATTGTCCAAGGGAGAAAGAAGAAGAAGCAAGCAAGCACAGATTCGAGAGAAGGCTGCTAAAAGGTGAAAGAATATTATTTCTCAAGATCCATCTAAAGTCTTTCAAGCTCTGCTCAAGTGAAGATTGAAGCCACGTTCAAGATCAGCAGCATACATTCAAAGGGAAGCCAAATCAGGAGTTTTCTAAACTGTGCCTCATTGTCTTTGTGTTTTGGGTGTTATATTTGTGTTCCTCATAAACTGTAAGCACTTGTGTGTGTGTGGATCGTTTTGGATCCGTGGTCGTGTGTGTGTGTCGTGTCTGATTCGTGTGTGTGCGTGGATCTTCCTAGATCTACGTGTGTATGTGTGGATCTATCTAGATCCAGTCGTTCTAGTGTGTGGAGTGCTGCATTTGTCGCAGCGTGTGTGTGTGTTGTTGATCCGGTTGTCGGATCGTGTTGGAGACCACGTCTCCGTGTGTGTGCGTGTGTGTTGGGGCGCGTCCCCGTGTGTGTGTACGGGCATCGTCCCGTGTGTGTTTGGAGCGTCGTCTCCGTTTGAAGATTTATCCCCTAGTGAAGCCTCACCGGGTTTGGTGAGGGGTGGACGTAGGATTGCCGTTGTTGCATCCGAACCACCTTAAAAACCGCTGTGCATTGTGTTTTGAATTGTGTGGTTTGGTTCTTTTCTTCTACCTTCATTCTACGTGAGTGTTAGTGTAAATTGTTGTTCCGGATTTATCCACGTATATCTTGCATAATCCATATCATCATCAAATTAAGTTTGATAAATCCAATTTGTGAACAAACAGATTTGAACCTCTTGATTAGCATTGCATCACATACTTTAAAATGGCCAAAAGTTTTCTTAAAATTTGTAAACACCCAATTCACCCCCCTCTTGGGTGTCATTGATCGCCGGACTTCAATTGGTATCAGAGCTAAGGCTCTATTTTTCATAGATCTAACGATCTAGAGAGATCTAGATCAATGACTACCAAAATGTACACATTGAACTCTCCGCCCGTGTTTGATGGTTGTAATTTTGATTTATGGTTAGGAAGAATGCTTAGTCTAGTCAATTCATACGATCCTAAGCTATGGAAGCTTATTTCACATGGTCCTTATGAATTGCCTAAAGATAAATGTGTTTGGACTGTAAATCAAAAGCTCAAACATGATCAAAATTGTTTAGTTTTATGGGTATTTACTGCCACAGTCAATTCTAATCATTTTCCATTTGTCTCCCATTGCAGATCTGCGAAGGAAATATTGGATGGATTAGCAGACTTCAAAGAAGAACATGAAGACCAATGTCTTGTGCCAGGCACGAGTGATCAAGGGAGTGATCAGCAAACTGGATCAAGCTCAAAGGTAAATTCTGATTCTGATAATGAAGATGAATTTAGCTATGAAGAGTTGTTGAATGCATATGATGAGTTTGCTGATAAATACAAGAAGTTAAAATCGAAAAACAAAAAATTAAAAAAAGATGCTGGACAAAATAAGTGCAATTCCTCTTGTAAAAAATGCTTGCATCTAGAGGAATTGATTGAGTCTCATGTGTTCGATCTTGAAATTCATAAAGATCAAAGTTCTTCTTTGAGAAATGAAAATAAAGAGCTGAGAGAGAGAATAAGTCTGATGAACAATAGCCAAAACGAATTTGCTCATGATAAAAAGCTTGAAAAAGAAAATGAGAAACTGAAGGAATTGAACACGGCCATTTCTGAAAGATTACTTATTTTTGAAAAAGGAAAATCTGTGAATATTGATGAATCTGAAAAAATACATGCTTTGTTGCAAGAAATTGAAAGTCATAAAACCATCAATGCTACTTTATATGAACAAGTCAATTCGCGTGAAAATGAGATGGCTTCCTATGAATTGCACATTTCATCACTGGAAAAGGAAATCCTTGATTTGAATGCTTTATTCTCTAGATTTGTGAATGGCCAAGAAAATTTGGACAAATTATTGGAAATGAATGTGAACTTTCAAAAAGAAGGGCTGGGGTTTAATCTTGTGAACAAAAAGAAATTTGAAAGTAAACTACATACTTCATTTGTTCATACCACTTGTGCACCCAACACCTCCACATCTCACTCCCAGCAACACACCATGTCAAGAACTCTACCAGATTCGAAAAATAGTGTGAATGTCCAAAAGATTCAAAAAGAAAGAAAAAATCAGAAAATCACCTTGCATCAAAAATACAAAAATGTTGCTAGCCTCACTATGCATGTTAAGCATAATTCTGACACACACACACATCCATTGATGAAGAAACTCTCATGCTTTTACTGTGGAAGACATGGACATGCCATGCATAATTGTTTTATTATGAAAGATGATGACTTGAGAGCATGTAGAAACCAAGCTGGTCTGAAAAATTCCAAGCAATCATTTAGCACAAAACCTTCCATGCATTGTAATCACTGTGGTAAAAGAGGTCACACAAAGTCACACTGCTGGTTACTAATGAAGAAAAAGAGTTTTCACTCAACACATCATGCTCACATACACAAATCAGTAGAGCCAATGAGAAAGAAAATTGTAATACCACGTGTTTCCCCCGATCACTTTGGCAAATCTGAAAATGTTATGCATGATTATTTTCTTGTGAAAGATGATGATTTGAATGTTGTTAAAAGTTTAAAATTACATGCCAATGTTGCTGCTAACCCACAAGGACCCAAAAGGATTTGGGTACCTAAGATTGTCAAATAAGAAATCTATTTTGTAGGTGTGCCATTGTCACGCCCCGAACCAATAGTAGCGGAACGCGTTGTTCGGAACGCGGCAGTGATACAGTCGTGAATAGTCAGAGCATACATAAGACAAAAAATTACAAAATGTACAATGTGGGCCAATTTAACCTTTATTGATGATCAAATATTCAAATTACATACCTTGACTCAACTGTCATAAGTGAAGAAAGGTCTCACTATTACACTCTAATAAAGAGAGATGACTCAAATAACAGGACGAGACTCAAAGAAAGATAACAGACACCGACACGATTCTCCATAATGCTCATCACTCTTGCCCTTCCCTTTCTGATGGACTATCTTCAATGTCGTTACCTGAAAAATGTTAAAGATAGGCTGGTGAGCGAAACGCTCAGTAAGGATTATATCTCTTCATCAAGCAGGATAAAAGTAATTAGCCAATTTTACATGTTCATGAGATGCAGTGCATGAAATGCAATAACTAAAGAATCGTGATAGTCGATCTAATAGAGATGATGAATAACAAGCCAAGGGTAATTTATGAGCTCAAGCGGATTTAGGAAATACATTCCCAATTTACATAACCAAAGTCGAGCTAACAGAACATAACAAAGGACAAATGCTCAGATGAACATAACTTCAGAATTGGCCAGAATATAACAGAGTTCAATAATAATAAGCAGATTAATCGGTCTAGCGGAATAACTAAATTTAACAGAATAACAGAATAACAAATAACAGAATATCAAAATTTCCAGAATAACAGATTCAACAGATAACAGAACAGAACAGATATACAGACGTTGGTGTAATGCCACACCCAGAATTTTACCATGGTTACAGAATTGGACTTCCGTCCTACCTGACATTGTTGGTCGTGGACCCAGAGCCCTTAATTATTTCAGAATCAGAGTTGGCCAATACAGAGTCAAAGGGTTATGTTCTTTCAAATAAAAGGATTCTCCAGAAGGAGACGGAATGTCATGATAAGGGAATTGACCATGAATATGCATGACGTATCTAGCTCGCGATAAATCGGAATAAACTGGTTGAAGAACAAGTATAGATTTTGTACATGACAAGGTTAACGGACTTGTCCATTAATAGATAACCATCCATTAATCATAGAGAATCTCATGATAATCGTGTGATAAATCATGAGTGCCGGTTTCCATGTTTCTCCGAGTGACATGACAATAATCAAGGTTTCATGGGTTTTTAGGGTACAACCAGCTCGGCTGCCTTGAGGGAATCCAAGGCTAGCAGAGACTAACGGAGGTCTCTATGACAAACTCGCCAGTCCAAAGGAACGGAATGTCCAATGGAGGGCTTATAAGTCACGGAGAGTTAAGGGCTTATCGATAAAACGCCGAAAAACAAGAAACTACATCCACGGACTGGGACATAGTGCCAGAACATAACCTAATGCCAGGTTACAGGAAATTCACGGAAAACCAGATAGTCCATAATTGACGCCTTGTCTTAGGTCGCCATTTCTTATTTGTAAGTTGTCGTTACATTGTTTTATCTTTTTCAGATATTTAATATCTTGGAAGTTTCCAAAAATAGCGCCCTAAGAGGGGTCGCCAATTAATTTGGATACGCCTTCCTTTCAGTCGTTGTTTCAATTATTACATATTTTTCAGAATAGGATAGATTGAAGCTTTCAGAATTATACACGTTTTACAGGAATAATATTTTACAGTACTTCCGAAATCACGCCTTAGGAATTGGCGTTAATTAAGGATTTCACACCTTTTCTGAAGTCGTTTTATTAGTTTTTGACGGCATCGTGCTCGTCGTTAATTCCAGCAGGGCCAGATTCAGTGACAGGAAACTTAATCAGAATTTATGGAACAGTACATGGTCATGTGTACGAAAATTTGGGAATTTCATAAATATACATATGCAGCAATTATATCAACAGGGTTCGAAGTTATTAAATCTTGACATGCATTTAACTTATTACATATCATAACAATTTTTAATTTACGCCTTGAGTGAAGGCATTTACAACATAATTGACGTCTGAAATCAGGTCGCGTGAGACAGAAACAACGCCTGCTATTAGGTCGCTATTTTAATTGAAAAACCAAAATTAAAACAGGAAGCTAGAACTCTGGCTATATGTATGCATGATTGATAAAATTGATCCGAATAGTTTATAATCATGTAAAGTTCAATAACTGCTTTAGCTTGATGGAGAACACCTACCTTTCCTGGGTTGATTCTGGTTGACGGGAAGATATTGAAGAATTATAACCCCCAAAACGATACTCTATTTTCAACAGAGTAACTAGATGTAGCAATAGTAGAAGAAGCAGCCCAACGGCAACTGCAGCTTCCTTCTGTGACTTTAATCGGAGCTAGTGAAGCTATTTGGCAGCCGCTCCTGTTCGTGTAGAAGATGAAGGATGAAGCAATACTTCTCCTCCGTAAAACAGACAAACAGCAGGTCAGAAGACATAGAGCTCCTTCAACAACGGCAAGAGGAACTCCCTAAGACTATAATATGAGCAGCAGGTTGACGTTAAGGCAAGGAGCCCAGAGGCAGTAACCTCCAAAGGGTTCCGGAGGGTTATATTTATAGGGAATAAGGTCTTACGGGGTTTAAGTTCTAATGGGATTTAACCTCCCTTAGTACGAATCCTAATGAAACCTCAACTTCCTACATATTAATCCTTCCCGATCAAGACCTTCCCGAACAACAGTCGCATCACCTAGTTAGAACCAAACACTTCGATCGGGTTGCCAAATTTTAAACCACAGGGATTTGACGCCCGAGAAGGGGGCGTTGCTTCTTTAATTAACGCCTCCTATTATGCCTTTAATTTCATAAAACGCGCCTTCATCTGGGGCGTGTTTATACTTCTATTAATATTTGACGACTTAAACAAAGCCGTTTGTTTTAATCGATTACGTTTTTAACGTTAATTTAAAGAGTAACAATCTTTGGGGATTTTTATCTTTTTTATTTAATGAGATATCTACATGAAATTTTATGGGTATACATTTTCCATTTTTCTCTATTTTTCTATATAATTATTTTTATCAAATTCTTTTAATATAAAAAGTGGCACTATTCACTATTACTATTCACTAAATAAAATAACGACTTGTGATAAGTCGTTGGTTCTTTAAGTAACGCCCATGAACAAGGCGTTAATTCCATTTTTGCACCTTTTAATACCACCTACAAAAGACCGAAATTGCTTATATACTCATTCCTTTACCATTTACTCATCTTTAATAGATTAGATTTTGTTAATACACCTCATTCCTTCAACTAAAAAATGTAATAAATATGAAATAATAAATTTTCTAAATTATTAATATAAATCTAAATTAGCATGTTCTCCAAGATTTATTCATTATTAATTGAATAAAAATACGATATGACTTTAAATGCCTACTTAAAATGACTCTATATTCATAATCCCTTAAAATTTAAGAGTAGGGTCTATAAGATCTTCTTGTAAGGCCTATTTGGAAATCTCGGGGTTGTATACAAGGTCTGGCCCTGATTATCTATTGGTTTTACCAGGGTTGCTACATCCTCCCCCACTTAAAAGAATTTGGTCCCCAAATTCAATTTCCTATACACATCATATGTTCATCTAATCCATATTCCTCATTTCAACAATCATGACTAGCAAATTGAACTAAGGGACTAAAGCTCAAGTCAAAGGGAAATACCTCCATCCATTCCTTGACCAACAGGTGTGACTCTTATTGCTTGAAGTCGCCCTTGACGACGTTCCTTATTGTAGACACGCCAAAATTGACATTACTTTGAGTATTTCTCATATTGCCTTGTAATGCCCCATTTGACCCTCAAATTAGCTTGTTTGAGTGGTTTTTCCCATTTTCTTGAATTTCTCCTATTTTTCCTCATTTCCTCCTTTTTCCTATTTTTCTGGATTTTCTGGGCATTTATCTCTATTTTCTGAATTCACGCCCTCATCAGGGGCGTGTTTTTGAAACACGACCTGATCTAGGGCGTTTCTTCCCATTTCATCTATTTCTCTCCATTTTATCTATTTTCTGAATACATGACCTGGATAAGGGCGTTTTTTAATTCACAACTTCGCTCAGGGCGTTTCTTTGAGAAAGGACGACCTTTCCTAAGGGCGTCAATTCTTTTGGTTTGACCGGCTTCCCCCGTTTTAAAACTTGAAATTAACGCCCTTCCCAGGGGCGTGTTTTTTAAAGGTGGCTTTGCCTGAGGCGTGTTTTACATTTTTTAAATATGGAGAGTTTTTATTTCCAAAATTGATCCAGGAGTTAACGCCCTCGTGCAGGGCGTGTTTTTAAGAAACGCCCTCTGGGAAGGTCGTCAATTCAAAAATTAACGCCCTGAACCAGGTCGTGTTTCACTTTTGTGCTCCGAACGAACACAGCCTTTCCCAGAGAGACTCCTGCTTCGTTTGGACTCTTGCCCAGCTTGATCCTTTCCCCCTTGGGCTCTTGCCTGTTCTTATCCTTCTATCTTTTTGATTCGACCTATATAGGATTGCTTCTGCAGCTCTGTTAGGTTCGGATCCCCCTCTTTTCTTTTCTTCCTTCCCTCTCTCCCTCCGTTCTTCTTCTTTTTTTGTTTTTGTTTCTTCTGTTTCTTCTTCTTTTCTTTCTTCGCAGGTTGCTGCTGCGTTGGCAGGAGGAGGCTTCCTGCACTTCAATGTTTTTCTGCTGAGGCTTCCTCCCAAACGATCATCAGAGCTAACGCGCAGGCTTCTCTTATTCTCCTTCTTATTCCTTTCCTTTTTGTTCATATTAGTTTATACATGCATCATATTCATATTTTCTCTTCTCTATTCTTTCTCTTTTCTCAACTACGTTGAGGTCTCATTAGTGCATCTCTTGCACATCTCCATGTTTTGCATACATTCATCATATTATTCCACACCCTCTTTGCATAGGGGTTTAAGGGCAACCACCCTTAAGGTGTGTTCTTCACCATATTTTCATGCTCATATTTTTATTTAGGATTTGATGCTACACACCATGTTCTAATCTATATTTTTAATTGGTGTTTGTCTTTTTTTACAAGGGTAATAAAAGGAAGAACTCTCTTCATCGGCCGGCCGATCTAGAAGAGAAAGGAGCACTCACAATCCCCGCGTTTCAAGGTATTTTTCGCGATCCCTCCATGCTTTTTTCATTATTATATTTTGAGGCCTCGCGTCTCTGGCGATCACAAACTCCTCTTAGCACCTCGTGCTATTTCATGCTTTACTCATTCACTTAATATTTCTTTGTTTAAGTGGATTTAAAGGAATCTACACTTATTACCGTCCTTTTCCTGCTAAGGTTGGTTTTTTGGAAGAGGGCAATTAGATACCCTATGTTCTTTGCTCCCACATCGAAAACAAGCTCCATTCTTCCAGCGGCACTTCTCAGATGGATGGCCTTCATTGCCACAGTGTTTGCACTTTTCTTCTTTGATCTTCTTGCCATTTGGAACATTGTCATCCTCATTAACCCTCTTGTTATTGTTACCCGTTCTCTTCTTTTCCATTCTCATTTTAACCTGCCGGATAACTCCATGGCATCTTCCAATAACTGCGCTCTTTTCACCATCTCTGCATAAGTTTGTATATCTAACGGCGCCAATTGGGGGATGTACTGGATCCTTAAACCATTCATAAACCTTTTTACTTTCATCTTCCCCGTTGATATTAAGTGAGGTGCATATCTAGACAGCCGTGAGAATTGAGCCTCGTACTCGGCCACGGTCATGCTTCTCTGTTTGAGTGAAGCGAACTCTCCTGCCTTTTTCTCCCGAGTTCTCTCCGACAAATACTTCTCGTTAAAATGTTCTAAAAATTCCTCCCATGTAACCTCGTCATCTGGCAAGGTGGCTTCTACTGACTCCCAGCATGCCCTTGCATCCTTCTCAAGTTGAAAGGTTGCCAATAATACCTTATCCCGGTCCGAACACTCCATGACCCGAAAGATCCTCTCCATCTCTTTAGTCCAATCTTCAGCTAAATCAGGATCAGGAGTTCCACTAAACCTAGGGGGATTTAAACTCCGGAATTCCCGATGTAATTCTCCAGCCTTTCAGTTGGCTACACCATCGGCTACCCGTTGAAGGGCCTGAGTTAAACCTTGTACTGTTCTTTGCATGTCCCGCCATTGGGCACGCTCGGCAGCCATTGCTATCTAACTAGTTCTACAAGACAAGAAGAAACCCATGTAAGATCATCAGAAAATATAAGCTATCCTTATTAGCTAACTTACTAGTTTTAATATTTTCATTTCCATTTTTTTAATTCTTAACCCATGGTTCTACCCCATCTCACCGGGTACATCTAAGATGACTGTCAAGGGAACTCGATCTAGGACTTAGACTTAATGACCTAGGACTTAGAAAGCCAAGGCTCTGATACCACAAACTGTCACGCCCCGAACCAATAGCAGCGGAACGTGTTGTTCGGAACGCGGCAGTGATACAGTCGTGAATAGTCAGAGCATACATAAGACAAAAAATTACAAACTGCACAATGTGGGCCAATTTAACCTTTAGTGATGATCAAATATTCAAATTACATACCTTGACTCAACTGTCATAAGTGAAGAAAGGTCTCACTATTACACTCTAATAAAGAGAAATGACTCAAATAACAGGACGAGACTCAAAGAAAGATAACAGACACCGACACGATTCTCCATAATGCTCATCACTCTTGCCCTTCCCTTTCTGATGGACTATCTTCAATGTCGTTACCTGAAAAATGTTAAAGATAGGCTGGTGAGCGAAACGCTCAGTAGGGATTATATCTCTTCATCAAGCAGGATAAAAGTAATTAGCCAATTTTACATGTTCATGAGATGCAGTGCATGAAATGCAATAACTAAAAAATCGTGATAGTCGATCTAATAGAGATGATGAATAACAAGCCAAGGGTAATTTACGAGCTCAAGCGGATTTAGGAAATACATTCCCAATTTACAGAACCAAAGTCGAGCTAACAGAACATAACAAAGGACAGATGCTCAGATGAACATAACTTCAGAATTGGCCAGAATATAACAGAGTTCAATAATAATAAGCAGATTAATCGGTCTAGCGGAATAACTAAATTTAACAGAATAACAGAATAACAAATAATAGAATATCAGAATTTCCAGAATAACAGATTCAACAGATAACAAAACAGAACAGATATACAGACGTTGGTGCAATGCCACACCCAGAATTTTACCATGGTTACAGAATTGGACTTCCGTCCTACCTGACATTGTTGGTCGCGGACCCAGAGCCCTTAATTATTTCAGAATCAGAGTTGGCCAATACAGAGTCAAAGGGTTATGTTCTTTCAAATAAAAGGAATCTCCAGAAGAAGACAGAATGTCATGATAAGGGAATTGACCATGAATATGCATGACGTATCTAGCTCGCGATAAATCGGAATAAACTGGGTGAAGAACAAGTACAGATTTTGTACATGACAAGGTTAACGGACTTGTCCATTAATAGATAACCATCCATTAATCATAGAGAATCTCATGATAATCGTGTGATAAATCATGAGGGCCGGTTTCCATGTTTCTCCGAGTGACATGACAATAATCAAGGTTTCATGGGTTTTTAGGGTACAACCAGCTCGGCTGCCTTGAGGGAATCCAAGGCTAGCGGTGACTAACGGAGGTCTCTATGACAAACTCGCCAGTCCAAAGGAACGGAATGTCCAACGGAGGGCTTATAAGTCACGGAGAGTTAAGGGCTTATCGATAAAACGCCGAAAAATAAGGGACTACATCCACGGACTGGGACATAGTGCCAGAACATAACCTAATGCCAGGTTACAGGAAATTCACGGAAAACCAGATAGTCCATAATTGACGCCTTGTCTTAGGTCGCCATTTCTTATTTGTAAGTTGTCGTTACATTGTTTTATCTTTTTCAGATATTTAATATCTCGAAAGTTTCTAGAAATAGCGCCCTAAGAGGGGTCGCCAATTAATTTGGATATGCCTTCCTTTCAGTCGTTGTTTCAATTATTACATATTTTTCAAAATAGGATAGATTGAAGCTTTCAGAATTATACACGTTTTACAGGAATAATATTTTACAGTACTTCCGAAATCACGCCTTAGGAATTGGCGTTAATTAAGGATTTCACACCTTTTCTGAAGGCGTTTTATTAGTTTTTGACGGCATCGTGCTCGTCGTTAATTCCAGCAGGGCCAGATTGAGTGACAGGAAACTTAATCAGAATTTATGGAACAGTACATGGTCATGTGTACGAAAATTTGGGAATTTCAGAAATATACATATGCAGCAATTATATCAACAGGGTTTGAAGTTATTAAATCTTGACATGCATTTAACTTATTACATATCATAACAATTTTTAATTAATGCCTTGAGTGAAGGCGTTTACAACATAATTGACGTCTGAAATCAGGTCGCGTGAGACAGAAACTACGCCTGCTATTAGGTCGCTATTTTAACTGAAAAACCGAAATTAAAACAGGAAGCTAGAACTCTGGCTATATGTATGCATGATTGATAAAATTGATCCGAATAGTTTATAATCATGTAAAGTTTAATAACTGCTTTAGCTTGATGGAGAACACCTACCTTTCCTAGGTTGATTCTGGTTGACGGGAAGATATTGAAGAATTATAACCCCCAAAACGATACTCTATTTTCAACAGAGTAACTAGATGTAGCAATAGTGGAAGAAGCAGCCCAACGGCAACTGCAGCTTCCTTCTGTGACTTTAATCGGAGCTAGGGAAGCTATTTGGCAGCCGCTCCTGTTCGTGTAGAAGATGAAGGATGAAGCAATACTTCTCCTCCGTAAAACAGACAAACAGCAGGTCAGAAGACATAGAGCTCCTTCAACAACGGCAAGAGGAACTCCCTAAGACCATAATATGAGCAGCAGGTTGACGTTAAGGCAAGGAGCCCAGAGGCAGTAACCTCCAAAGGGTTCCGGAGGGTTATATTTATAGGGAATAAGGTCTTACGAGGTTTAAGTTCTAATGGGATTTAACCTCCCTTAGTACGAATCCTTATGAAACCTCAACTTCCTACATATTAATCCTTCCCGATCAAGACCTTCCCGAACAACAGTCGCATCTCCTAGTTAGAACCAAACACTTCGATCGGGTTGCCAAATTTTAAACCTCAGGGATTTGACGCCCGGAGAAGGGGGCGTTACTTCTTTAATTAACGCCTCCTATTATGCCTTTAATTTCATAAAACGCGTCTTCATCTGGGGCGTGTTTATACTTCTATTAATATTTGACGACTTAAACAAAGTCATTTGTTTTAACCGATTACGTTTTTAACGTTAATTTAAAGAGTAACAATATTTGGGGATTTTTATCTTTTTTATTTAATGAGATATCGACATGAAATTTTATGGTTATACATTTTCCATTTTTCTCTATTTTTCTATATAATTAGTTTTATCAAATTCTTTTAATATAAAAAGTGGCACTATTCACTACTACTATTCACTAAATAAAATAACGACTTGTGATAAGTCGTTGGTTCTTTAAGTAACGCCCATTAACATGGCGTTAATTCCATTTTTGCACCTTTTAATACCACCTACAAAAGACCGAAATTGCTTATATACTCATTCCTTTACCATTTACTCATCTTTAATGGATTAGATTTTGTTAATACACCTTATTCCTTCAACTAAAAAATGTAATAAATATGAAATAATAAATTTTCTAAATTATTAATATAAATCTAAATTAGCATGTTCTCCAAGTTTTATTCATTATTAATTGAATAAAAATACGATATGACTTTAAATGCCTACTTAAAATGACTCTATATTCATAATCCCTTAAAATTTAAGGGTAGGGTCTATAAGATCTTCTTGTAAGGCCTATTTGGAAATCTCGGGGTTGTATACAAGGTTTGGCCCTGATTATCTATTGGTTTTAAATTTATTTAGACTTTCTAGTCCTTAAATTTACCAGCGTTGCTACAACCATGGAGTGTAAAGTATGAAATCGGTTTTCAATCAAGAAGGTAAGGCACACGGGCCAAGTGGCATAAGTCAGATCAAAAGAAAAATAAAAAATGGAATCTGAACACTCAAGTGATATCCCTCTCACTCTCAAGAAAAGGTGATATGTCTTGTGTTGACTTGTGCTGAATCCTATGAGATAATGCATATGGTGTATAGGAATGTCATTCATGACTATTTGCATATCCTTGAGTATATCACTTGTCATATAGCATCTTGTTAAAGGGGAACTTAAAGATTCGTCAAATCATGATTTCACTACTTGAGTTTACATACACCTTCAAATCATGTCATGCCAAAACTCATCCTTGTGAACTCATGCCATAATGCATTGCAATTCTCTTGTCTTCATCACATCCATGACTGCATATCGCATTAGAACTTTTCGGATCAATTCACATTCAAGCATACATTAAGGGGGAGCAACCACACTCATCATATGAATTTAGTCTTTAGGTTCACATATGAGTCATGCATTAAATCTAGAGCTTTCTAGGGGATGTTGGTTGTTAAAGGAATTTTCCATGTCATTGATTAATAAATTTGAATCGAAATTGACAAATCAAGTCCTTTTGTCTTTGGATGCAGATTATACTCCCAAAATCTAAATGATGATGGGCTGGTTATGGCCAAGCTTGAGTCAATGTAAGGAATACCTTGCAAGGATGAAAGATGATGAGAACTTTCTCAACTGCCACCAGGAGATGGGATACCAGAACTTGAACAACCTCCAAGATCGACTCAAGTATAAGCCGGTGAAAGTCTTGTACATGCTGAATCAAGTACCCAAGACATGGTATGAAAGGCGCACATCTCTTTTACTTGAGAATGGGTTCAATAGGTAAGGTTGATCAAATACCTCTCACAAGGTTAATCAGGTAAAAGACATTTTAGTGGTTCAAGTATATGTGGATGATACTTTTGTTGGAACTACTAATAATGCCTTCTGTGATCAATTTGCAGGGATTGTGCAAGGAGATTTTGAAATAAGTTTAATGGGTGAACTGAATTATATTCTTCTTTGGATTGCAGGTGGAAGACTTAGAAGATGATGGATGCTCAAGGCCCAAGTGTTGACACCCGTTTTTGCCTATGAGTTAAGTCATTCCTCTTACCATCATTTATTGATGCCTCAAGTTGTCCATTGCTCATTGGGCTATTTTCAGGCATGTCTGTGAGCTTATTTTTTGGGTACCTCCCTCCCTGGCTTGGTCTGCTCTTGAGCTCGGGCTTAATGGGCCTTGGTTTCACTCAATTTTGGGTTAAATGGGCCTATTTATCTCATCTTATCAAGTTCAAATGCCCAGGCTCTACGCGGTCTAACGACCGGCCGTTCAGTCCATGAACGGTCTTCCTTAAATTGTTTACCCATTTATTGGACATTTATTTTATTTTTTTGAATTTCCACCGGCAAGCCCTTTGCACGGTCCACGTTCAGCCGTTTAATACATTGAACAGCTTGTGTGAGACCGTTCAATCTCCCAAGGTCCTAAGTCGGTTGGCTTTTCAGATAATTATATATTCATCCTATTTTTTTGGATTTATCACCGACAGATGTACACGGTCTATCATTGGACCGTTCCATCATTGAGTGGTCTAACAGTAGACTGTTTTATCCTTGAGAGTCCAACGGCATGTTGATCGGTCAGTTCGGTGGATAATTGGATAATTTCTATTTTTATTTATTTATCACCGACAGCATAGGACGGTCTAGAGATGGACAGTTCAATGGTTTGGGCGGCCTATCGCGCGACCGTGTACATGCTCGAAACCTGTGGATTATGTAGGTTTTCTCTCTCCATCCATGGCTAAACCTCTAACTTTCTCCACCATTTTCTCCGTGGTTTCTCAACCAAATGGGATGCCGTTTGATTCTGGTGGAAGATTAAAGGTTTATCTACGATTTTTGTTTTATCATCTCGGATTAATATCCATTGAGAAATCCAATTTTGATGTTAGACTTTCAAGGGTCTATAAACAGTACCCTTAATTAGTCCAAGCTTGAAAAGGGGAGAGATCGAAGGTCGACGGCGAAGCCCTGCCGAATTCCAGAGTGACCTACAGTCAGGGAGGGAGGCTTTCTACGTCCACATAAGCCTCCGGTTCAGGGAGTATTCAGTGTTTTTGAGTCTTTGTTTTCACAGTCCCACCATCCTTTTCGTCAGTGCATGCATAGTTTTCCTTGTTCCTTTCCACATTTTTCACTCTTGCACTTCATTACACACACCCTCCTATTGTTTTCCATGCCCATAGGGGTTTAAAAACCCCCAGGTATTCCCCTATTCCAATTTATTATGTCCATTTTCCTTCTTTCTTATAGTTACTGCACTTCACAGTTCTGATCTTGGGTTTTCCCTTGTGTTTTCCACTGTGCTTTGCAGGTCAGCATCGCACTAGCACGAGGCCCATCCCCTCTGGCCGGCCGGAAGGGGTGGAGGTTCAGATCCTACGACTTAGTGGGTGGTGGAACAGCGCGGTTTAGTTTCGTCCATTTTAGAATGAAGGTGGTTCTTCACTAACCGCTCTGAGCCTTTACACGGCTCCCTTCGAACCGCTCTGCTGTCCACTGTTCTTCGTCCCGCGTTCCTTCTCAGCACTGGTGAGTGGTCTGTCGATCGACCATCCATTAACAGGATGGTTCGTCTTGAGCCGTTTATCTCCACAGTGCTGCTTGCAGGCGAGTGTCTCCCCTTTTCCAAGGTACGGTGTATTTATTTACATTCGGAGCCTTGGTGGCGATCACAACCCACACAAATTCACACCTCTCTGTCCTTCTAGTTTTATTTTGTTCGTGTCTTACATAGACATAGGAGAAGGATAAGGAAGGACCACAAAAGGAAAGGATAAAGTGGGGAGGACATATTTTCAATCAACAAATTTCTGGCGATCACGGTGGGACTTCTAGTGCCCATCGTGCTAGCGTTGTGCTGATCTGCTTTTGTGTTTGGTTAGGGTTCTTGTTTGGGTTGTTTCTGATGGCTGTTCGTCCAGCTCGGGTTGTTGTTCATGGAAGTGTACACAGTTCTCGTAGAGCCATTCAGTAATCTCCGTGGTCGGATGATACACTGTCCTATTCTAGTCTCAGCTTTAGCGGTCCTCTTCAGACCGTCCATCTTCCTCTACGGTCTTCCAAATGACCGTCCACTTCTGCCTTTGTACTGTTGATTCCTGTTGACTTTATGCGGTCTTTGCAGGGCCATCCCAGAGTTCGCACGGTCTTTCGACAGACCAGGCTGTCAGGTACGCCTTCGTCCCCCTCCCTTTAGTCCATTCCAGTTTTCTGTCTAATTGTTAGTTCTGATTTTCTCTTATTACTCCCTACCATTGAACGGTCCTCACAGGACCGTTGACCTCCCTGCACGGTCTCCCATAGACCGTTTTGTCATGCTACAGTGCACCCGAGCCTTCACTTTGATTACTATTTCATATCATTTCATATTACTTCATGCTATTGGTGCTCTTGATCTCCCCTGCTGGTTAGTTAATTTTTCATGATGTGTGTCATGCTTTGCATATTTGCGTGATCATTGATTTATAGATCTAGGCTAGACTTTGCATGCACTCTGGTGCACTTAGGGCCATATATACTTTTCATAGTAGTTGCATTCCTACCTAGGTAAGGGATCCTCTCATCTCCATACTCCTTGGAGCCGACTAGGTGACCTTCCCCAGGACCTCCGTAAGCCCCTATGAGTCGTCGATTCCCACACGGACGCCGGGCAGGTTGTACCGTACCACACCGTGTCTAGGGTTTGCATCTGTGAGAGGGAGAGTCCCTTAGAGTCCACCCAGTTTCTCATTTCCACCCCTGATAGGTACCCTTGTGGTTGAGTGAACTCACATCTTAATTAATCCACTAAGATCCTAAAAGGAAATTCGTAAAATCTTCCGCGCATCATTCATAGCTTGGGTGATTACTTGGTTGTCTCCCTTCTCATCTCTCCCCTCTCTTGTGTGCATTATTGGATTGTTTGTTTAGACCTTGGTTAGGGTTGTTTGCTTTTTTCCCCTAGGTGTTTATTGCATGTGGAGCTGCTTCACACCCTCAGGATCTTCTCCTAGGGGCAGCTCGCATTTCCATTCTTATTTCAATCCCTTGTTCGATTCATCACCCACCATGTCATCCTACAACTTCTCCAATTCCCATGAGGATTCTCTCCCTCAGGGACTTCTCGAGGACCCACCTAGGGTCGCCCATGTGCAGGGAGGAGAGGGGACTGCCCCTCCTCTCCTGACCGTTGTTGTCGAGGGTCCTCAGCCCTCCCTTTCTGGTTCCTCTTCACAGAATTTGGCCAATCAAATTCTTAACATGATGACCCAGCTTGATCTGAGTCAGCTTCACCTTATTCGGCAAGCTCTGCAGGGGGCGGATGCCCCATCTTCGGTTCCTTCTTATGGCACGTCTACTGCCGCCACTACATCTCCTATTATTGGGTCAGGAGCCGTCTCCGCTACGCCCATCGATCTCACTCCAGTTCAACCTCGGACCCTCCGATTCTCTAGCATGGAGATGGGCCAGGCCTCCACCTCGGCCCAACAGCCTCTTGACAAGGGGAAGACTCAGATCCCCTCTAGTTCTTATGTTGATCCTTACATCATTGTCTCTCCAGCGCCACAGGCCCTTGTGGCCCCGGTTGATTTCATTCATCTGCAACCAGGGGCCGCCCAGTTGGCTCATGCGGATTTGGGCCCTTCCTTGGCCCATTATCCATCTTATGGGCCTCCCCCTTCATCAGCTTACCCTTCAGCTCCATACACCAACTCCGTTCTTCCTGCTTTGTCTCCTCCTTCCCGAGAGCGGGAACTTCTCAACAAATGGGATACCATGCAGCAGCAGATTGACCTCCTCCATAAGCGGGTCGGCCCGTAGTCTCTTGCCGATGTCCCTGTTCCTAATTTTCGGGACATTCACTTCCCACCTCAGTCGGAGCTCCCTACATATCGTAAGTACGATGGAAATGGCAACCCGTTCATTCATATACGGCAGTTTCTATATCACAGTTCCAACATGATGATCGCCTTATGGCTTATCTCTTTCGACGGTCATTGGATGGGGTGGCGCTTGAATGGTTTTACACATTTCCTTTGGAGGAGGCAGAAAGCTTCAAGATTGTCAAGGAGAAGTTCATAATAAGATTCCAAGACCGGGTGGGCCTAGAGTATTCCTTCACCGACTTAGTAGCAGAGAAGATGAAGCCAGATGAGGACTTTGCAACATATGCAGACAGATGGAGGTAGATGGCCTCCCGTGTGCTCGGGCAGATCCCGGAAGAAGAGAAAGTAAAGTTGTTGATTTCAAATGCAACCCCTATGTTCCGGAACATCTTGACGATGAACGATATCTCAAACATGCACCAGTTGTACAGTCGGGCCCAGTTCATCCAGACCCAATTCAAAGACTCCCCTATCCATTCCCTTTTCGAGGCCCAGAAATCCAAAACCACGAGAAAGTCCCAGGGCCCTATTACTGAGGGAGTTCAAATCAATGAGCAGGTTCAGGCTGTTCAGTTCCCTAACCAATCCGCTCCACCCTATTTCCAACAACCTCCGCGCAACCCCCAATTCTCTGCTCCACAAGCCCCCCGACCTTCTTTCCCAGCGCCTCAACATCCACAACAACAACCACCACCACCACCACCACAACAACCTCAGCAGCCACCCCAATACCACAATGTCCCTCCCCCCGCTGGTTATGGGCCTGCTCAGTCAGAACCAAAGAGAGCCAACTACCCACCACTTCCAGAAACACTCCCTGACATTTTCTCGGCCTTAATGTACATTGGTGACATACAGTTGCCTCCGGAACGTCAGAACTGGAACCTGGCAGCCGACCAGTCAAGGTATTGCATATACCATCGACAACCTGGGCACACAATAGAGAGGTGTTATCAGTTCAGGGATCTAGTTTATGATTTGTACGAGGGCCCAAATGCACAAGTTAACTGAGGATATAAAAGAAAGGGGAAGACAAGCAAGGCCACAGCAGGCGGCACCTCAGCAGCAGCAGTTCCAGCAACCTCCCCGACAACAACCTCCACAGTAGCAGCAACAACAGCAAGACCTCGGGATTCATCAAAATCCCATGCCATAACATCCGCCCGCTCCTCAACAGTAATAGCAACTGTCGGAACCGACTCAAGTAAATATGGTTCACTGCTCAGCCCCTAATGCTGGGTGGTCTATTGACGATGAGACCCCCGCTCATCTTTTGGCCTTCCACCACGCATACGCCAACTCCCCCGCACCTTCTGTTCCTTCCATCCTCTGGCCCACCACCTTGACTACTGCTCCACCCACTATCCCCGCCCGATCACCTATTGCACCTGCCACGTTCCACACCATTCTGCCGATCCTTCCACCATCACCCGCCATACCCTCCATCGTTATCCCTCCGCTCAACCCTTCACCAATCACCATTCCACAGGGCCCACCAGACCAGCCTCCGCCATCCTCACCCCTATTTCTACCCCTTCCACTCACCTCACCGGGCCAATTGGGGGTCCATCTGAGGCCGTGCCGGCACGACACTGCGCCCTTCAGAGCGAGCGTTTATTTCACAGAAGTTACCCCTCCACTGGTGCACCAGCACCCAACCCTCAAGTTCCTTCCTCAACAATCGAAGCTGAAGAAGTAGACCCCGTGCCTGGCATGAAGTATGATTTGCTACAGCACTTGGACCGGATGCCGGCCAAGATATCAGTTCTGGAGTTAATAAAAAGGTACACGCTACACCAAGATGCCCTGAGGGCTTTTTTACAAAAAGTCATGGTTAGCGAGGACGTGGCGGTAGACAGTTTACCGTCGGTGTTGGCCACTATTACAAGGGGGCCATCTATTTCATTTTCAGAGTCAGAACTGGCACCCCCAGAGGCACGCCAGATGCCACTATGCATTACAATTTCTTTGAATAAGGTGGCTGTTGATGCAGCTCTAGTGGACACGGGAGCTTCCATTAATGTGTGTCCCTTGAGCACGTTGCGTGCCTGCAGCATATCTGAAGACATGCTGCGCCCGACGCCGACCACCATTGCAGCATATGATAACTCCAGGAGAGCTTGCCACAGGGTTGTGACAGTTCAAGCCAAGCTAGGGCCCTTAAAATGGATGTGGAATTCTATGTGTTAGACATAGACCCGATGTTTAAGGCTATTCTGGGTCGTCCATGGATTGATAGTTTGAACGCAGTACCCTCGACTGCCCACCAATGCCTCAAGTTCCCATTTCAGGGGCGGGTAGTCAAGGTAAAGAGTGTTTCCACAGTCTAGACTGTTGATGCGATTGCTGATAAGATTCTTCTTACACTTTGGCCGAGTAATAAGCCAGTTTTGTCTGTTATGGACTTGAACTTTCCATGGGCATATGCGTCACGCAAGCCCGCCACTGCGCCAACCAATGTTAAAATCAAGTCCAAGATTAGAGACTCTAAGGGGTGGCACATGATTTTGAAGTTAAGCTATCAGCCGGGCATGGGCCTCGGCGCACAATTACAGGGGTGGACTAATCCCGTCCCCAGGGGCAGAAAGATGAGCCGAAGAGGCCTTGGCTACCTAGAATCGGCACTGTCCATACTGGAAGATTCTGGGCCACTGACGTGGGATTATCGTCAACACTTCGTGAAAGGTCCGTTATAGCCAGGTACTCTGAAGAAGTCGCTGCCCTATTCTGATAAGAGGACCAATGCCGCATTTGCTATTGTTGACCCACCACCGCCACTGGACGGGCTGGTGGGCGATATGAATGACTTTTGCAGTTGTTTTGAGAAGATGTTCCATGAAGAAGAGGCTTGTCCGAAAAAGATGGAGATGCAGCTGGTGAAGCATTCTCCGATGGAGCCAGTTTACCGGAGGCCGCGGGAAGTGGGGAGCTCCATCACTACTTTTTCTTTGTCCCCGTCCCACCTTGCCTCCTTGTTCTAGCAATTGGGATTTATTCCCTGTTACCCTCCGATTATGGTCAACCCATACTTTACGGGAAGACCACTTGAAATTCTATTTGTTCCTTGTGCTTGTGGGCAGTGCCCATCGATTGATTGTGGACCCCCACCACCAATCTTCACGAAATGTGGTTTTCTTCTTCCGACCTGTTCTTTGATGTTCTCTTAACGTCTCTCTTTCCCATGCAGCTCCCTCCTCCTCCTTCCTCCTCTAGTCCCTCTTGCCTCATGATTTCCTCCGACCTCCAAAAAAAATGCCATTTTTAAAATGGAGGTTTCGATGGAGGATTACGTTGTGTTTTACCCATCTTCCCAGGGGCACGAGACCCCTGCTCCTTTCCCTGTAGATTTCTTGTCTCCTAAGTTAGATGTGCAGTGTGTAGAGTCTCCTAGGTTGGCAGAGTCAATTGGGGTAGAGTCTAGTTCTAGCGTTGTCAGCCCGTCCATGTCTGCGGCGCACCCTGTGATGCGTCATTTCAAATCCATTCCCGATATGTTCCTTTAGGATTTAGCCAGTAGATGCCATGCCCTCCTTAAGTGCCCTGAGTTTGTAGCCACCGCCATCGTCATAGAGGATGATGAGGAAGAGGGCAGGGTGTGGAGCAATGACGGTTTGGGTGTTTATGAGATTGTGGACGAGAAAGACCCAGCCGATGATGAGGAAAGCGATGTGGATGACACTGTTGATCTGTATGCATAAGGGTTGAAGAGATTTGATGAACCATCGTCGGCAGTGGATGAACCCACAAAAGAAATTAATCTTGGAATGGAAGAGGACCCTAGGCCCATAATCATTTTCGCTAATCTCCCTCCTCACGTTGAAGAGGAGCTAATCAAAGTATTGAGAGAGTATAACGATTCTTTTGCTTGGTCCTATGAGGACATGCCGGGTCTTGACCCCGCTCTGGTTGAACATAGACTTATCCTTAAACCAGGGGCAACACCCGTTAAACAAAGATCAAGGAGATTCCACCCTCAAATGGCCTTAAGGATAAAGGAGGAAGTTGATAAATTGCATAAGGCCAAATTTATTAGAGTCGTTTTATATCCGCAATGGGTGGCAAATATAGTCCCGGTAACACTGCAAGAAAAACCGCGAGTAGCGACCGACCTCTCGGTCGCTATTCGGTCGCAGATCGGTCGCAAAGATCATGTCGCGACCGAACAGACACCTATTAGCGACCGAACATGTCGGTCGCTATATAATAGTCGCTAAATGGCGACCGATATAAATCGGTCGCAGAATAGGTCGCCGTTAGCGACCGATAATTATCGGTCGCAGATAGCGACCGATAATTATCGGTCGCAATATCAGTCGCGGATAGCGACCGATATAAATCGGTCGCATTATCCGTCGCTAATATATACAGTCGCTATTCGGTCGCTATTCGGTCGCTAATTTTAATACTTTAATAAAATAAATAATGAAGACAGTCGCTATTCGGTCGCTATTCGGTCGCTAATTTTGCAGTATTTTTTTTATAAATTTATATAATCGACTATAAATCACCTGATAAATAACAATTTAATAAAATAAATAACCTGATAAATAACAATTTCATAAAAACATATAAATCAACTACACAAATCACAATCTCCACGAACTTCAAATTCATCACATACAAACACACAAATTAATCATACATCCATAATAAAATGACAACATGCAAATAACTAAAATGAAATCACAAATCCTCCGCATATGTGTCATCCTGGTCGTCGTCTCGTCTAACATCTCGCGACGGATGATCCTGTATATCATTTAAAAAAATTAAAATCAAATCCTTAATAAAGAAATCAATTTTTCTTGAAAATTAAAAGCAAGATGTTTTTCATTTAAGTGAAATTGACGAATGACAATTTTAAACGTTTTGCTCAAATCGGTAGTCCAATTTGGACTCCGTCAGTTTCTACAAGTCACTCTCACCTTCCCGGTCGTGTTGGAGTCATTGACAAATTAATTGGACATATATTTCTTTATTTTTGACCCTCTTACACTCGATTAACTTGGTTCTATTTAGGAAATGTAAATTTGAGCATCGAGCTCAAATTTGGAGTCCAATTTGAACTCCGTCAGTTTCTACAGGTTACTTTCACCCCCCATGTCGTGTTGGAACAATCGATGGATTGATTGGACCTCTCTTTTCAATTTTGGACCCTCAAACCCAAGTTCATAGAGTTAAGAAAATGATATTTTCCCCTCCTCAATCTAAATTCTTATATTTTGTAAGATGATATTTAGAGTTAACAAATAGAAAATCAATCAAATAAAATACTTACCGGAGGCTGCTGTGCACGAGGTGCAGGAGGTGCAGGAGGTGCTCTATTACTAGCAAGTCCCAATTCTGTGAGCATCTGGAGACGGTCTGAGAGACGATGGTTGAGATATTCTGAGAGACGGTCTCGTTGACGATCGCCCTAAACATATCTGGAGTCATGGTCGGGGCGGCACTGGAAGAACCATCTGGGGCTGCTGGTGTGGTATCTGGGGCTGCTGGTGTGGTAAATGGAGAGGTCGCATGTGAGACCGAACTCGAGCATGATGATAACACCCTAGTCGTGCCCAAGCTATGTCCAAAACCATAAACATGGCCTTTCTTGGGTGCCCCAGATGCTGCAACCCAAATGTCAGGATCCAACTCTGGACGCTGACTGTCATCCCCGTACCTCTCATCCATTCCTCTACTATATGAGTCCTGCAAAAAACAAAAAAACAAAACAAAATTATTCTACAGTTTAATCTTAAATGAAAACTATTAATGTATACACTTACCGCTACCTCCCGAGCTTTCTCACTAATGTAAGCATTTGTCCCTTTCTTCTTATGAGTATGATCAAAAAGTTCTTGAAATTGAGGTGGCCGCTTTAACTGTACTTCCTGTTATTCAAATAAATCACAGTTTATTATTAGATTAAAAAAAAATACAAATGTAGAAGTGTACTTACCAATCTCGCTTTATGCGTTGCAAAGGAGACAGAGCCACCCGTGTGTACATTCGCTTCAGGATGCGCTGCTCTGTTTTGCTTTGCTTTGTTTGAATTGTCATTCCATTTCTCCGTTCCCCAAATGTTGCACAGCTCCGTCCAATACTCCTTTCTCATCCACACAGGCCCATGCTCCTTCCATTGGTTCTTATCTGTACTTGTACATGCTCTTTCTGCATTTTTTCGGATATTGTGCATAAGATGTTTGAAATTTGCTCTTGCAGTAGTTGTCCATGCAGATCTAGCACGTAACTCATCTGAATGCTCTGTGAATCGATGATTCCTCTACATATTAACAAAAAATAAATTATATGTTACATAACAATAAGTGTGTTAAAATATAGCAGGAAAATGACTTAATATGATAAAATAAGATAAATACCAAGAACATAGTGAACAATAAATCCCGAACATCCATCGGAAAATCAGAAAAGCGACGGATGGGGCCTGGAAAATGTGCTTCAATTGACTTTGTAATAAATTGTGATGCTTGGGCTGGCTCTATTTTATTCCTGAAATTGAAAATATTAATACCACAATGATGAATAGATAACAAAAATAATGCATTACATACCCTTCATTTATCCACACTGCCCGCATCGTCTCATTATAACTGCCCTCCCCCTCGTGATGACTCGTCTCGTCATCAGCACGTACTATACGAAATGGACAAAAATAAATAAAACAAACTATCAAAAAAATATAGAAATGTAAATGAACATACCTGACTCAGCTGGAGGAGGTGTAGATCCACTCGCCATGTGTGATGGCGGTGCAGAGGCCGTCAATCTACCTGTTGTCAGTGGTAACGGTGCAGAGGTCGTGGGTCCTGTAAGGATAAGAATCAGATAGCACAAAAACATAAAGAATTATTTTAAACAAATACTACAATGCATTATACATGAAAGTATACATACCTACTACCGGTGGTAGCGGTGCAGAGGTCGGTGGTAACGGTGCAGAGGTCGTGGGTCCTGTAAGGATAAGAATCAGATAGCACAAAAACATAAAGAATTATTTTAAACAAATACTACAATGCATTATACATGAAAGTATACATACCTACTACCGGTGGTAGCGGTGCAGAGGTCGGTGGTAACGGTGCAGAGGTCGTGGGTCCTGTGAAAATAAGAATAAGATACCACAAAAATATAAAGAATTATTTTAAACAAATACTACAATGCATTATACATGAAAGTATACATACCTACTACCGGTGGTAGCGGTGCAGAGGTCGGTGGTAACGGTGCAGAGGTCGTGGGTCCTGTGAAAATAAGAATAAGATACCACAAAAATATAAAGAATTATTTTAAACAAATACTACAATGCATTATACATGAAAGTATACATACCTACTACCGGTGGTAGCGGTGCAGAGGTCGGTGGTAACGGTGCAGAAGTCGTGGGTCCTGTAAGGATAAGAATCAGATACCACAAAAACATAAAGAATTATTTTAAACAAATACTACAATGCATTATACATGAAAGTATACATACCTACTACCGGTGTAGAAATGGAAGTAAATCTCCTCCCGCTACCCTCTCCCCTCCCACCTGAAGAAGTCCCACGCCGTCCTCGAACCATATCTTCAACTGGTAATAAAATACATGCATATTCATCAAATAGTGAAAGAAAGAAAGTTACAGAGTATTAAAATTTTAGGTAAAATTGTATACCATTAATCAAACATTCTCCATTTCATCTTCAGATGTTGGAGATATATCAAATTCAACATTCACATCTTCATTATCAGATTCATTTTGATCACTAATATATTCCTCCTCTTCGGAGTCCCCCAACTGTATTTCAGGTTGTTCTGGATCGACTTCTTCCACTTCATTCTCTTTAGATAAAGACAGTGCCTCCACAGATTCATCACTAGAAGCAGGCAACTCTACATCATCACCCAAGTCTGATTGAAAGAATTCGGCATTCACATCCAACTCTACTGTTTCAGTCAAATCCAACTCATAATCCGGGAAAAGCCTTGTCTTAACCTTGCAAACTGCCCACCAATCATTTCTTTCTTTATTTCTAGACGATGGATACTTTGTATAATAGACCTGCTGGGCTTGTGCGGCCAAAATGAATGGATCATAAGTATTCAATTTAGACTTATGTCTGATATCGACAATCCCATATGTTGTGTCATTTCGAACAGAATTGGGATCAAACCAATGACACTTGAACAGAAATATATGGTTGTCATCTCCGAGATATTGCAATTCTAAGATCTCCTCAATAATACCATAATAATCACGTTCGTTTTCATTATATGTACTTCCTTTCACACATACCCCGCTGTTCATTGTTGACTTATTCTGCCCATATTGTCTAGTGTGAAATCTATACCCATTCACAATAAATGCTGGATATGTACGTGCAACTTTCGATGGGCCATAACTACTCTCTCGAATTCTTTGATCAGTAATAAAACCATTTTCAACCTACATATGGAGAGCACACTAGTCAGAATTTGTCATTGGCCTAACAAGGAGAAAGAGTAGTAATAATACTTACACGATATTTCAGCCAAGAAGCAAATGATTTTTCTCGTTCTTTTTCAACCTCCATGTCAGTGAGATATGGACATCTTTGGATTAATTCTGAGTCAAATTGTCTGTATTACGACCATTGGAGCATTATAGATGGAATGAAAAATAATAAGTTATAGACACAATGTAATGTGAGTAGAGAACTTACGCAACATAAGGTTCAACCTCCATACAATTTAAAAGGATGTACATTTCTGCACAGTGCAATTCTCTATCATTTAGCATCCGACTCGAAGAACGTCCATACGCACGTCCAGGATACTTAAATATAGACAGCCGCTCAGAGTGAACGGAGTCTCCCCCATCATCATTACGTGGTGGCCGAGTACGACGAGTTTGTACCTCAGGTTCAAAGTACATTGAACAGAAATTTGATATTTCTTCCATAATGTACGCCTCCGCAATGGAACCCTCTACTTTTGCCTTGTTGCGAACTTTCATTTTCAATTCATGCATGCACCTACCAGAATGTTCATAAGATAATGAAAAACACATCAACATCTAATTGAATTATGAGGAGAAAATATATATATATTACCTCTCAAATGGATACATCCATCTAAATTGTACTGGCCCTCCTACTTTAGCCTCATATGGTAAGTGTATAAGCAGGTGCTCCATTGAATCAAAGAATGAGGGTGGAAATATCTTTTCCAATCTACAAACTGTCGTGATCACATTCTGTTCAATAGTTTCCACATCTTCATACCTGAGCTCTGATGCACATAAAATTTTGAAAAACTGACTTAACTCAGTCACTGCTCCCCATATCGGCTTCGGCATCATATCACGAAATACAATAGGTAACAACCTCTGCATGAACACATGACAGTCATGACTTTTCATTCCATATATTTTCCCCTCATTTGTATTCACGCAACGAGCAATGTTAGACACATAACCATCTGGAAATCTCAATTGTTTTAGCCAAAAGCATACTTCTTTAATCTGTGCAGCTCCAAGGGCGTAAATTGCTTTCGGTTTAACTGTTTTACCATTTCTATCAATAAGTTCCAGTTCTGGACGTTTACAATGTATTTTCACGTCTAAACGAGCATTCACATTATCCTTTGTTTTGCCTTTTATGTCCATAATAGTGTTGAACACATTATCAAAGACATTCTTCTCAACATGCATGACGTCGAGGTTATGTCGTATAAGAAGAGTTGACCAATAAGGCAATTCCCAGAAGATACTTTTTTTGACCCAGTTGTGATCCTTCCCAAATCCAGGGAGCTGTCTTGTGCTGCTCGACAATTGTGCTATATCTGGTAAGTTCTGTACACTTGCTGCTAAATGTGGACCAGACAACCGTTCAAAATCAGCTTCTTCCAATTCAATTCTGTTCTTTAAGAATGCATCTTTTTGCCTTCTAAACGGATGGTCCCTTGGTAGAAATCGTCGATGACAATCAAACCAGCATGACTTGCCACCATGCTTAAGTACAAATGATTTGGAACTGTCCATACAGTAAGGACATGCTAGTTTTCCATGAGTGCTCCAGCTAGATAACATTCCATATGCAGGAAAGTCGCTTATTGTCCACATCAATGCAGCCTTCATAGTGAAATTTTGTTTTCTGGATGCATCATAGGTAGTAACCCCATCAGTCCATAACAATTTCAACTCATCAATCAACGGCCTGAGATATATGTCTAGTTTTTTCCCAGGATTTTTTGGACCAGGGATCAATAATGATAGAAATAAATGCTCTCGTTTCATGCACATATTTGGCGGAAGATTATATGGTGTCACGAAAACTGGCCAGCAAGAGTAGGAAGTCACTGAACCTCCAAATGGATTGAATCCATCAGTACATAAACCCAGCCTTACATTACGCGACTCTTTTGAGAAAGTAGGGTGAGCACGGTTAAAGTGACTCCAAGCTTCGGCATCTGCAGGATGACTGATTACATTATGTTGTCGACGTACTCTTTCCGCATGCCATCTCATATGTTGAGCTATCTTTGGTGACATATACATTCTCTGCAATCTCGGTGCAATAGGAAAATACCGCAATGACATATATGGTATATCTTTTTGCTTTGAATTGTCCCCTTTCTTAGGCTTGAATCTATCATGACCACATATGGAACATGATACCTTACTTTTATCCTCATTATAATATAGCATGCAATGATTAGGACATGCATCTATTTTCTCATATCCAAGCCCTAAGTCAGTGACCATCTTCTTTGCACGATAAAAATTTTCAGGTAATTTCTCATCTTGTGGCAACATACTTTTGATAATCAGTAACAAACGATCAAAACAAATCTCACTGATGTGAAATTCAGATTTCAAGTTCAATAATTGTGACACCGCAGACAGTCGAGAGTGATTTTGACATCCATTCCACAATGGCTCATCAGCATCTTTGAGTAGCTGATAAAATCTTTCAGCTGTCTTGTTTGGCGGTTCTTCATTGTGTACATGCTCCTCATGAACATTGAATTCTGGACCAGCAGCATCTATGACCATATCAACATATGAACTTCCACTTCCTCTATTGGCAGGCTCGTAGGACCACAATGTTTCACCATGACATATCCAGTTTGTATAATCTTTAACAAACCCCTTTCTGTATAAATGACGTTGTACATCCCATGTTGTCAGCCACTTCAAATTCTTACAGACTACACAAGGACATCGGATACGACCCTCACAATCTACAGCTTCAATAGGATTTCTCAAAGCAAACTGAATGAATCTCTCAACTCCATTTTTAAATTCCATAGACACCACCTGATCAACTAGTCTACGGTACATCCATGAACGATCTTCAGACATTTTCCCTATGCGAATGAAATGTAAACACACAAAACTTTAACATGTTTAACAAAATAAAAAGTCCAACCCTTTCCTCACATCCTCCATCTCTGCCATTTTAAATAGGACGGAAATATCATTTAGATTTTCACTTTTTAACCCATCTGTGAAGGTTTGATCGCACGATTAATTACTATATGTGTTGTGTTATTTGCTAAAAATTTCGGCAGCATCTCCCCACACCTCTCCGATATACCACAAAATATTTATTGATTAAGAAATTTTCTTAAACACTTACTAATAAGTGGTTAAGAAATTAATCAAAATCAATAAAGGTATATCAGAGAGGAGTGAGAAGACGCATCCAGCCAAAATTTTTAACAAACAACACAAACACATATAGTAATTAACCACCTAAGTGCGATCAAACATTCACAGACTGTCCAAACGGGACAATTCAAGACTTTGAGTTAGATATACACATTCTCATCATTCAAAATGAGAACGTGCACATCAATCCCAAAGTCTTGAACGGGTAGATTGATTGACACGGGTTTAACACGCTCTCCTAAGATGCGTGCAATGTTAGGTTGCACCCACGCATCTCAGCTCACATACAACACCCAACTAATTAAATATTGACAAGATAATAACACATTCTAAAAACATAGCAGTAACATGTTAAAATAAAATTCATGCTCTTATGAATGTGCTGGAAATGCTGCAAGTAACACCCAACTATCTCTAGCTTCATATATAATTACTATTTTAGAAATGCTACAAGTCTAAATAACAAAAAAGAAAAAATAAACAACGGAACAGTGGTCTTCAGACACAGTATTCTGATTAGACAGAGCATGGATATATTGCAAGATACGTGATCAAACCGCCCAGCATCTAAATAAGGTTACGTGATCAAACCGCCCAGCATCAAACCGCCCAGTATCAACATAATGTAGCCAATTAAGGCTCAGAAGAAGGCTCAAAAATGGTTAAAATTGGGAGCATGTACACAAATGGAAATTAAGGAACCCCAATGTGACTAGCTTGTCTAATTGTGAAAGCAAGTACATGATCAGCATCCCCTGAGCCCCAAACCACATGCACATGCAATCCCTACTCTCATGACCCACCACCATGTGTGCTTGGAACTCAAAAGGTGCAAAAGAAAACAAACAAGAAGAAGGGAAAGAAAAAGTCATCAACAGCACCTAATCCTCATTCCTTCTTTCCCACTCTACCAAACCCCACAAGAAGTAGAAAAAGAAAAAAAATATCACATGAGAGGAATGATTCTACCAAACAGTGGATCCATCATGGTAACTATGTATGTCTGACAGAAACTATTCCCTTTTCAAAGGATTGTGAGATCCTTGTGATTGGTTGTTTTAGTGAAAATCTGATATCTGATAATGTTATCCCAATAAGCATTGACAAATCGCCCTTGTATGGAATCATGTCTTTTTAATTAAAAGAGATAAATCGATGTTGTTTGGACATAAACTCGTTTCATTTAAAAATATTTGTAAATACTTGAATAAATAATCCACTTTAAAAAATATAAATTTGACGAAAACTAATTATGATTTACCAGAAGGGGGGGCCCTGCGGAGGGGGAACCGGAGCCGGTGGGGGGACCGGAGCCGGAGGGGGGCCCTGCGGAGGGGGGACCGGAGCCGGAGGGGGGCCCGGAGCCGGAGGGGGGGCCCTGCGGAGGGGGAACCGGAGCCGGAGGGGTGGCCCTGCGGAGGGGGGGGCGGAGCCGGAGGGGGGGCCCTGCGGAGGGGGGATCGGAGCCGGAGGGGGGACCGGATGGGGAGGGGAGAGCCGCGCCGGAGGGGGAAACCAGATGGGGAGGGGAGAGCAGCGCCGGAGGGGGAGGGGGGGCTCGGGCGGGAGGGGGCCGCAGGGGGAGGGGGGGCTCGGGCGGAGAGGGGCTCGGGCGGGAGAGGGGCCGCAAGGGGAGGGGGGGCTCGGGCGGAGGGGGGCTCCGGCGGGAGGGGGCCGCAGGGGGAGGGGGGGCTCGGGCGGAGAGGGGCTCGGGCGGGAGGGGGCCGCAGGGGGAGGGGGGGCTCGGGCGGAGGGGGGCTCCGGCGGGGGTCCGCCTCACTTACCTCCGATGGCCGGTCCCCGCCGCCGCTCGCAGTCGTCCGTCCACCGCCGCTCGCCACGCCGTCGTCCGTCCACCGCCGCTCGCCACGCCGGTCGTCCGTCCACCGCCGCTCGCCACGCCGCTCGCAGTCGTCCGTCCACCGCCGATGGGAGCTGGTCGCGGGGGGGCCGCAGAGGGAGGGGGGGCTCGGGCGGAGAGGGGCTCGGGCGGGAGGGGGCAGCAGGGGGAGGGGGGGCTAGGGCGGAGAGGGGCTCGGACGGGAGGGCGCCGCAGGGGGAGGGGGGGCTCGGGCGGAGAGGGGCTCGGGCGGGAGAGGGGCCGCAAGGGGAGGGGGGGCTCGGGCGGAGGGGGGCTCCGGCGGGAGGGGGCCGCAGGGGGAGGGGGGGCTCGGGCGGAGAGGGGCTTGGGCGGGAGGGGGCAGCAGGGGGAGGGGGGGCTAGGGCGGAGAGGGGCTCGGACGGGAGGGGAGGGGGGGCTAGGGCGGAGAGGGGCTCGGGCGGGAGGGGGCCGCAGGGGGAGGGGGGGGCTCGGGCGGAGGGGGGATCGGGCGGGAGGGGGCCGCAGGGGGAGGGGGGGCTCGGGCGGAGGGGGGCTCGGGCGGGAGGGGGCCGCAGGGGGGAGGGGGGGGACGCGGGGGGGAGGGGGGGGAGCTGGTGGCGGGGGGGGGGGGGAGATGAGTGATCAGCGACCGCTTCGCGACCTAAATAAATTCGGTCGCAAGATCAGCGACCGATTAGAGACCGAAATAATTTCGGTCGCAGAATGGGTCTCAGACGTGCGACCGATTATATCGGTCGCTATATGGTCGCTATTTGGGACCGACTAGCGACCGATTTATTCGGTCTCTAATTCGGTCGCTATTGCCACTTTTTCTTGTAGTGTAATGAAAAAGGATGGAAAGATCCGGATCTATATTGATTTCAGGGACTTAAATAAGGCGTGTCTGAAAGATGATTTCCCGCTTCCTCACATTGATGTATTAGTAGATAATACGGCTGGGTATCAAGCCCTCTCATTCATGGATGGTTATTCAGGCTACAACCAAATCCGTCTTGCTCCCGAGGACCAAGAGAAGACCTCATTTACCACGCCCTGGGGCACATATTGCTATGTTGTCATGCCATTCGGATTGAAGAATGCAGGTGTCACGTATCAGCGGGCAATGATGGCTATCTTCCACGACATGATGCACGTATATATGGAAGCCTACGTGGATGATATTTTGGTGAAGTCAAGGTCCAAAGAAGAACACCCCGCCATTCAGCATGACAAGTTTGTCCATATTTATAGAGAAGGGAACAAAGTTGCGGATCTCTTGGCCTCCTTAGCCTGCTCATCCAAGTGTAATATTTTTTATTCTTACAATGAGTTACCCTCCACTATAAAGGGAGAGGCGCGTTTGGATAAGCTGGGTATGCCCAGCATCCGCATGATGTAATCATTATTCTTTTACCCTTATTCAATAATAAAATTCACCCCCCTAGTGGCCAGATGGTACCTCCATCTGTCCCTAGGTAGGGCTTTCCATTAAAAAAAAGTACAAATTAAAAATGAATCCAAAGAAATGCGTGTTCAGAGTTACATCAGGGAAATTGCTTGGGTTTATAGTTAGTAAACGGGGGATTCAGATTGATTCAAACAAAGCAAAGGCTGTAATGGACATGCCCCCGCCAAATAATATCACTGCACTGCGAGGTTTGATTAGGCGTTTGCAATTCATCAGGAGATTCATATCTCAACACTCGCAAAGATGCCGCCCATTCTATGAACAGTTGAAGGCGGGGGCCAAATTTGAATGGAATGAATAGTGTCAAAAGGCCTATGAGGAGCTTAAGGTTTATCTGTTTAATCCCCCGGTTCTACAACCTCCTGTCCCTGGTAAACCCCTGATCTTATACATTTCTGTTATTGAGGGCTCCCTAGGAGCTATCCTCGCTCAGATGGACGATGAAGGAAGAGAAAGGGCAGCATACTACCTCTCTAGTTTGTTCAATCCTGCTGAATCTAGGTATACTACCATGGAAAAGACATGCGCAGCATTAGTATGGGTAGCTCAGAAACTCAAACACTACTTTCTTGCCCATGAAATTAAGTTGATCTCTAGAATGGACCCAATCCGTTACCTCTTAGAAAAACCCATCCTTTCTAGTAGATTAACTCGCTGGCAGAGCTTTCTTTCTCAATTCGATATCACCTTCGTTGTCCAGAAAGCGATCAAGGGATACGCGATTGCTGAACATCTTGCACATTCTCCTATCCCTCGCACGGATTCAATCCAGGACGGGTTCTCTGATGAACATCTTGCTGTAATTACTCATCTCCCCTTCTGGTCTTTGCACTTTGACGGTGCATTAAATTCTCAGGGCCGTGGAATCGGCGCCGTTCTCCTTACTCCAGAAGGAGTAACCATCCCTATTGCTTATCAACTCTCTTTCCCTGCCACAAATAATATAGCCGAGTATGAGGCTCTCCTTGTTGGACTGAAGCACGCCTACCTCTTAGGTACGTGATATCTCAATATTATAGGAGATTCTCAATTGGTGCTACGTCAAGTTATTTCAACGTACCGCACCCATGACCCTAAACTCAAGTCCTATCAAGATCTGGCCACGCTCTTGGCTAGGCAATTTCGTAAGCTCATTTATATCCACACTCCTCATTCTCAGAACATTCTGGCCGATGCACTTGCATCGCTTACTTCTTCTCTTTCCTTCCCCCTCAGTCACGCCACTGAGACCATTGTGGTCCAGCGGTTAGACGCTCCTTCTCTTCAGGATCCCTGGTTTGATAACCTTAGGAAATATGTGGAGAGGAAAGCCGAAAAAGAAGATTTGAAGGAAGTATCATTACTTGAGCTCGAGGAAATCATAAAAGAGGAGGAATTGCCGTGGTATTATGAAATAGAGCAATATTGTAAGGATGGATCCTTCCCGGAGACGGCCAATGCCGAGCAGCGTAAGGCCATTAGAAGAGTCGCCTCCAGATACACAATCATCGCGGGAGAGTTATATAGGCGAGCTCTTAATGGAGTCCTCATGAGATGTCTGGATGACGATGAGGCTTGGAAGGTAGTAGAAGTAGCCCATGGAAGTGAGTGCGGAGGGCATGTCAATGGGCAGGCGTTGGCGAAGAAAATTCTTAGGCAGGACTATTACCGGCCAACCCTAGAAGAAGATTGTTCCACCTATGTCCGTAGGTGTCTTCAGTGCCAGCTTCATGTCGATAAAATTCATGCTCCTGCTTCTTCTCTCCATCCTCTCTCTGCTCCTTGGCCATTCTCGATGTCGGCCTTTGATATCGTTGGACCACTTGGCGACCCTAATGCTCATGTTAATCAAAAATCATTCATCCTCACAGCAACTGAGTATTTCGCCAAGTGGGCGGAAGCTGAAGCTTATGTAGAAATCAAAGCTACCACGGTGTGCCGCTTCATTCTCAAGAATATCATCTCACGGTTTGGAGTGCCAAGTGATATCGTCACCAACAACGGGCCTCAATTCGTGTCTCAATAACTCCAGGACCTCTGTAAGAAATTTAATATTTCATTGCATCATTCATCACGATACTACCCTCAAGGTAATGGCCAAGCTGAGGCCACGAACAAAACCCTTCTTAAAATCATTAAGAAAACATGCGAGTCACACAAATTTGATGATTGGGCTGAAAAATTGATAGAAGCTCTATGGGCTTATCGCACCTCCGTCCGCACTCCCACGGGACAAACTCCTTTTGCTCTCACATATGGGATGGAGGCAGTACTCCCGTACGAGATCTTGATCTCTTCCCTAAGAGTGCAGCTGGACGAAGAACTCAATCTCGACGAACGTCGAGAGGCGTTGCTGGTCCAACTGGAACTCTTAGATGAGAAGAGGCTTAACGCGGCCAATCACGTCTCTGTTTATCAAAAACATGTCTCGCGGCATTTTCAAAAGAAGGTTATTGAAAGAAAATTTCAAGTGGGTAACATGGTTTTGAAGCGTAAATTTATCAGATCAGCAGGTCCTAGGTCTAAGCTGTAACCCAATTGGGAAGGGCCGTTTGTAAATAAAGAAATCTATCCTGGGAAGACGTGCCGTCTAGTTAATGCGGAGGGTGAAGAATTGCCAAATCCGTGGAATGAGTTATATTTAAAACGTTTCTATCCATAGAGTCAAGCCAGTAACGGCCCGACGGCAGGGTATTCCTCCACCTAATCATGAAGGGAGATCCCCGGTTCAACATTCACACACTACACGACCCCCCGTGGTTCGGTTTTCCTTTCTTGCACAACACCGTCTTTCCCTTGGCCATGCTTAGGGGAAAGTGAAGATTCTTGTTTTTCCCCCCTTTCGGTTGAAAATAGAGGTAAGTGGTAAATAAGGGGGCGAGAACCGATCTAGACACCCCGATAAAAAAAGAGGTCTCAAATAGGGGCAGTCCGTTATGACCTGATTCCGCATTCACAAAAGTAAAAGAAATAAAAGAAATAAAAGAAAAGGGGGGGAAATCAAAGGCAAAAGCTGAAAAGCTCATTCAGAAGCTCGAAGCTCAATGCTCCCAAAAGAATGAAACTAGGCATGGCAAGAGTGGCAATACAGTTTTCCCGCGGGACGTTATGAGCCCGGTCGTATACGTGTCTAGAGCGGATATGGGTTCGATGACGGACACAAAGCCCCGGTGCAACAGACCAAAATTCTTTGAAAAGGGGGTGTCGTGAGAAGAACTCAAGTCCTAAAAACCTCTATACCTATTGCCGGCTTTTCTATCAAATTCTCTTTTATTTTTCAAGTACTGGATTGTACCCCGAGTATGGCCTCGGTAGAGGCTCCGTTAAGTAGAATTGGACCCCGGCCATGAGTGGTCACCCATGATGCACGTTGAACTCGGGAAACCCCTAATGAGATAGGAAGGTCCCTCGTCGTCAGGTCTGAACTGGCTCCAAAATCCAAAAAAATCAAATATTCTAAAATCCAAAAAAATCAAATATTTCAAAATCCAAAAAATCAAATATTTCAAAATCTAAAAAAAATCAAATATTTCAAAATCTAAAAAAGCAAATATTTTAAAATCCAAAAAAAATCAAATATTTCAAAATCTAAAAAATCAAATATTTTAAAATCCAAAAAAATCAAATATTTTAAAATCCAAAAAAATCACATATTTCAAAAGCCGAAAAAAATCAAATACTCTAAAAAAGATTCAAATATTTCAAAATCCAAAAAAATCAAAATACTTCAAAACCCAAAAAAAAATCAAATATGTTTAAAACCACAAAAATATTTTCATCCTCATGATTTGTATTCATGGCATGCATTGCATCCATTTCTTTCGTGTTATTTGCCTATTTAATAAGGCTTACCCCCTTGACTAGAAATCAAGAACTGATCATTTCCTAACTTGCTATAAGAAAGGGGTTAAGCCTAAAACAGATTTAATATGTTTCTCTGTTTATGTGTGTGCAGGGGCAGGTTGAAGACAAAGTTGAGCATTTTTATCACTGAACGGCCCTCTGTCGACCGTTTTATTCCTTCCAATGGTCAAACATAAGACCGTTCCATCATTTACACGGCCTCTTCCAGACCGTTCCAATCCCTAGCACAAGCAAGAATCCACGGTCTTGACTAGACCGTTCACAAACCTAAACGGTTCACTCATGACCGTTATGTTCTATCCACGGTCTATCGATAGACCGTTCTACACCCCGAAGGCCTTTGTTCTTAATCCTGTGGTTGGTCTTATGAGCGGTTCAGATCTGGGCTTTCAATTCGTGGGGCGGTTAGTCTCCAACCGTCTATGTAACTGAGCGGTCTTGGATGGACCGTGTTCACCCCGATTCTACCTCAAACTCATTCAATCACAAAAAGGCCAAAACTCAAGCTTTGCTTAATCATATCAACTATTTTTATTCATATCTCAAAGTTCCAACATCCATTTTCTATATCAACATCATGAACGAAAAAAAAAAAAAGAGAAATCACTCGATCCTCAAACGGGCATCCCCGCGACGCCTAAACTCTCTCAGCTCTCTCACATAAGCCTGGCGCATCTCTGAAGCCTCTGCAACCTCCACCGGTAGGGTGAGCACACTACTAACCTCCCACATGATCAGGGCACTCCCGACCGCCTGCTCATCCCCCTCAGTACCAATCCTCCTCGCCTGTAGTGTGGGAAGGTGGGGTAGTGATGGTAGTAAGGTCCTGGGTAGTCCAACCTGTAGGTAGCACCGGTGTGGGCTATACATCGCCAGTGCAGTGTCACTCACAAGCCTCAGATCCAAGCCTGGCCTCCTAGGAAGTCTGACTGCAGTGTCATAGAGGAAGTCAGGGCGCATCACAAACCAATCCAGGGGCAAGGTGTTGATGAAGAGTCGCCACTCGTCCCTAGTCTTCTTTTCTGCTGTCCTGCACTCTACCTATGGAGAGAACCTAAAAGTGCCGCCTATAAAGAACAGTGGATGGCTCTTGAAGATCTGACTGGCTGAAGTGATATCCTCCTTATGAATGAATTTCATCCTGACACCCATCTAGCACTCTAGAAGTATCATGGAGCCGAAGAGTGGACCTCCTACGGCTGCAGAACTAAGGCCTTCGTACAAGTTGGCAAGGACGGCCTAGGAGATGGATAGACCCTGCCACAGACCACTAATGGTGCTAAGGATAGGAGTATCTAGGACATGGTCGGCAGAAGGGAATAGGATGGCCCTGCACAGGCAAATAGACACGGCCTTAGCTATGGCCTCATGCCATCCGCATGTATTCTTGCAATGAGCAATCACCCACTGGCTAAGGGGAAGAAGATGGATCTGATATGGGCCTACGAAGGTGCGGATGTCCTTGATATTTGGTATAAACTCTCCTAAGATAAGGCTAGGGTCTATACGGGCAACAATATGACACACTAAGTCCTCCTCGCCCACCTTGGACCTAGGAAAATAAAAATAGGTCTCTACTTCCTCCAATAGGATAGTGGCCTCAAAAGAAGGGAAAATGAACGTGTGGGTCTGAGGATGTCAGATTTCTACTAGGGCTGAGATGCTATGCCAATCTAAGGAAACTTTGGGGTAGTTTTTACCAAGCACTAAGAGTGAGTGTAGGTGCCTGATAAGTGTGTATTTTTACATATTAATTCATGATTATACACATTTTTATGAGCGTAAATAATAATAAATATACATGTATCACACTCATTATTAATTTAGAGTCAACTAATTAATTTTATCAAATTAAATAAATTTAATAATAATTTTTACTTATTTATGCAGGCACTCGGTACGAGGGAAGCTACAAGAAACAAATATATAAAAAAAGAAGAAAATAAAATTATATGTTGAACTGGGCCAAAAGCCCATGGAGTTGTTCAAAAAGAAAAGAAAATAAAATATAGAAAAATAAAATAAAATTTGACATTTTTTTGGATTTTTTATGAGATATCTACATAATATATAGTATTACATGTAATATATATATATATTATATATATTATATATATATATATATAATATCTATTATACTATATGTGTGCGTTGTGTGTTTTGCAGAAACGGAAGGCGCGCCGTGCCTTCAATCGGCGCGGCCGACACGCGGCGGCCGAGCGGACGGCGGCGCACGGCGGGCCCACGCGGCCCGCGTCTCACGCGGAGAGAAAGCGGCCGGCGCACGGCGGCGCACACGGTCGTAGGAGAGAGAAAAAGAGAGAGAAAGGAGGAGAAAAAAATGCCAAAAAAATAAAATAAAATAAAAAAGTATGCAGCACATGCTAGCACACAATTCCAAGTCAAAAATAGCAACCATTGCTTGTATTTGTCAACAAAAGAAGCAAGAAGTGTTCATATTAGAATAGGGTTGTTGTGTTACCCTATATAAAGGGCTTCAAATGTAATGAAAGGTGAAGAGAGGATAGCCAAGAGTTGTAAGCTAGGGGTTGCTAAGATTTGTAAGTGTTCTTGAAGTTCTTGCTTTGTGGCTTTGGTAGGAGAAGATTTTGAGAGCTTTGTATTTAAGTTTTGAAGTTTGTTGTTAGTTTGTATTGAATATTTTCATTGTACTCTTAGCAATTTTTGGCTCTTCATAGTCAATTTACAAGCTTGTGTGATCCTTATTTCAATTTATTATCTTCTACAAAGTTGTCCATATGTAAGTGTTCTTCAACTTATCTTTCTAGCATTTCCCTCAATTCCTTTTAGATTGAAAGTTATTTTCCGTTTTCTTAAGTGATGTTCTACGTGATTACTGTTCATCCGAGGTGATACCTTTTATTATTCTTCTATTTTGATGCCTTTCCCATCTTTTGTTTACTCTGAGGTCTTCATGAAAGTTGTTCGTCTCTTGTAGATCTAAAATTTCTGCTTCTACCACTTCTTCTAAATCTTCTTTTTTGGAGAGTTATAATTAATTTATCACTATTCTGATTTTTACCATATTACTATTCATCCGCACCGTTAGCTCGAGTTTTTCATATTTTTCACTTTCTTCCTCTTGTTCTTTGATTCTGTGTTCTTCATCAAACTTCTTCATCTTTTCATTCTCTACAACTTTCATTTCTTCCACTTCTTCTAATTGTGTCTGGTTTAAAAGTTATTTCTCTTCCTAGTTCACCTTAGTTTCATTATAATTGTCTATTTATTCTTCTATCGATTCCACCCTTCTAAATTACATCCCAATCTTTCTAAGGCGGTTTAAATTCAATTCTCATGATTTCTAAATCTTAAAAACTCAAGGTTTTCAACTTTCAAATCTACTTCTCCATGTGGATTTAACTCGGTCTCACCACTCAACTATTCAATTTATTTAATTTGTGGGCCGGATATTTTAATTTGGTAGCGGGGCGTATTAACGACATGCATTTCCGCGCATCAAATTTTGGCGCCGTTGTCGGGGAGGTTTGAATTTGAAGTTGATAACTTTGTGCTTTCTTTTGTATATATATTGGTGCTCACTCTTATTTTTGCAGAAAAATAAAAGGATCAACAAAAGCACAAAAAAATAGAAAATTTTGAAAATGTCAGAAAGTATTGTGTCTCCCCGAGGTAAGTCTTCTTTATCTTCTACTCTTGTTATTTTTTATTTACCAAATAAAGAACGAGGGAATGCGATTACGGTTAGTACTCTTATCCTCTTTCCATATATTTAGTTTCTTTATTTTTAATTTCAATATGTAATTTGTTTTCATGCTTAGAAATGTTCTTAAAAAAATAAAAAATAGAAGAAATAAAAAATATGGTGGATTAGCTCAGTTTACTAACAAAAAAAATAGAAAAATAAAAGCAAAAAAAAAAGTATAACTTGGTCTCACTATCATCTTCGAAACTAGTGTCTAAGGCTAGAGGTCAACGGCAAACGCTATAAGCGGGAAAGTGGTTACTTAATTAGGACCTTGTGAAAGTAAGGGGAGCCTCCCACTTCTACACCTGTTACCTGGCCGGTGGATAAGTTTGATGGTGAATCTAAGTTAGACTTTAAATGATAATTTGTTTGCATCAAAAAAAAGAAGAAAAAATAAAATATACAAGAAATGGTGAGATCGTAACTTTCATCTATGGATTGGGCACACAACTTAGCTAGGTTTGACCAATTGGCTCATAAATTTGATCAATTTTTAGCCATGGATCAAGACCCCTTCATACCACCTTGTCACCATGATAATGATCACATGTGGGATAACCCGGCCCATTATGTAGGTGGTTGTCCAAATCCACACTCATTTCTCACCCAAAACAACCCGACCTCTTATGACAGTCCATATTCGTGGTTGGCCCAAAATGAGATCCCGTCACCTATGATGGCCCAATTTCCATCGTTTACCCAGGACCATGTTCTAACCACTCAGTTTGGGGGTCATGATCTACCTTTCCTCCCAGAGCAAGCCCAATATGATCAACAATTTTTTTAGCCCGATTATGAATCACCTTCAGATCCTTATACCTCTAGTTGGGAAAATCAACCAACAATCTCTTGGATGGACCAAGCAAGACAAACCCACATGTCTCAAGACCTCTCCACACCTTATTTTGACCCATGTCCAAACAACTTTAATTCTGGCTGGAGAGATCAACATGATTCTTCTTGGGAGTCTTATCAGGATCTAGGCCAAAGTCCTCAAGAACAAGATTTTCCAAATTGGGAACCATACCCAAATAATTCTTACGATCAACCCTATTATAGAGGACATCCTATACACTCTCCACCATCTCATTCTCGGACTGAGTGCCCTTCAAACTACTATCCATCACAATCTGACTCTCAGCCCACTTATCTATCTCCTCCATACACAGATTTGCATAAGGAGGAGATGTTTGATCAATTGACACGACTCTTCCAGACTCAACAACAAGCCTTCCAGGAACAACTGCAAAACTTTGAGGCTCATGTGAGCCGGGTTGCTAAAAATATCATAGAAATGGAAGTCGATCCAATGCCTAGCAACTCCACTACAAGCCTTGAGGATCAACTTCCTGGATGTGATAACGATAAAAGTCCATATGATCAACCTATGATCCCCCAATCTACCACTCATATCACTGTTGATTTTGAGGGAATTATAGAAGAATCTTATGAGGAGGACCTAAAGGAAGAGCAGCCTAAGATGCCTAAATTCAATTCAACTTGTGAAGAGGATTATGATGAGGTTGAGGATTATGATGATCTTGAGTCGTTGGGGGGAGAAGAAGGGGAAGATGATTTGCCAGTCAATGATCAAATTCCATTACTTGCCCTTCCTAAATTTGATGAATCTTCTTTCCAAGTGCATGATGATGAAAATATGAGTGTGGAGGGTGAATTAAGTGTATACATAAATCCATCTTCTTGGGTAATTGAGGAACCAGGTACTCCACTGGAAAGTCACTCTGATTGGGCATCTCATGATTTAGAGAAGGATGTGGATCTTTTCCCCATCCCTAACCTTGGTGAATCCATAATCATTCCAAATATTCTGCAACTCACCAATTGGTTAGATCCATATGAGCCTTCTGTGAATTCTTGTGTTGAGGAGCGCACTGATTTCATTCCTAATCCTCCTTATCTCCTTGACACTGGCCATGTGGTAGATTCCCCAAAAATCCATAACACCCTTATCCTTTCTCACCTAAACGATACGCAAGTAACTCCTAAAATTGAGGATGCAGAAGAAAAGCTGGGAAAAATTACGGTCCAGATTGATGTGTTTAACACTTATAAAGACCTTAAGTATACTGAGAAATATTTTGTAATTGAAGATATGATAATTCCTCTGACATTCTCTGACCGAGGGGGCCCATCCAACTTCCTAGACCCACCTTGGCATGATTCTAGCCCACATGCACATGCATATAATATTTTCCTCTAATGGTACAAGGGCTGGAATTTATTTGAGGATAAGATCATTTGGTGGCTCATTCTGAATGCCACCCGTTGGTTAATGAGCTACATTGCGTCTGGCTGACGACGTTAAACTAAGCACTTTTTGGGAGGCAGCCCAACGTTTTCATAGTTTCGTGTGATAATAAATAGCTTTTTGGGAGACAACCCAAATTTTTATTGTGGTTTTGTGTTTATTTTGCAGGTTTGAATAAATGATAAGTTGGGGGGAGAGAGCTGATTGCTTACTCAGTTTCTCAGATTTTTAAAGTCAAGTGCCACCTCTCATTCCATCAAGGATGCCCGTCGAAGTTCACTTCCATCAGGTTGTCCCGTTCCTTTACACATTTCATATCTACATTGTTCTATTAATCCCTATTATTCATGTCATTGGGGACAATGTCATTTAAGTTGGGGGGACAGAAATCATATTATCCTATACAACCTTATTTCGCCTACACTTTTTTTTTCCTAAATCCAAAATAACACCCAATTGAGTTTTCTTGATTTATGCTCTCATGAAAAGTAATTCTGGAATGGAAAAGATTAGGGAGAAGGATAATGGAACATTTATCTAATCGAGCCATGGAAAACTGATCTAAGAATCTTTTTAAAGTTCATGTGCACTTTAGAAAAAAGAAAATCACTTTGCACGCTAATGAAATAAGTAGGACAAGCCTCCTGCTATTTTGAATATAATGTCTGATATTCTGCACTTCTTGAAGAAGAGATCTTTTATTTATAAGCTTTCTGCCATGCGATCTATCAAAATTAGCGCAAAAGTACAATTGAAATTTTTTTTTTGAGAAAAACACTATGAAAAATGCTCTGATTCTGAGTAACCGGGCCTACTTCACTTAAGACGTGTTGAGGTTCGCGTCAAAAGGAAAAAGGAACTTTGATCTGTGTAACCGGGCCTACTTCACCTAAGACGTGTTGAGGTTCGCGTAAACCAGTGAAGGGTAGTGCAGCATCATGTGTGTATAGAAAAAAAATTAGAAAAAAAAAGAAAAAAGGAAAAGGAGATCCCAAAAGGGACATAGCAATAAGGCAGACAAACAAAGCTAGTATGCTGAACGCTCTAATTAAGAAGTGCAGAATTGAAAGGCATTTGGTCGGAATAGCAACTGGAGGACGCAATTGTCTAGACTGTGAATTTAGTATTACACATGCACAAGTGCTATTGACCTTTAAATAGAATTCTTGATCATGTACCTGAATTTCCTACATAAGGCTAGTATGAGAAATAATGATTCCAGATTACTAATCTTTAGTAGATTCTATGAACGATGATCTGGAAATGAGGAATGAATATTTTAAACTCTTGATAGTCCTTACATTTTGAGATTATTTGCATTACTAAGGGACTAGCAATGAGTAAGTTGGGGGGTGTGATAAGTGTGTATTTTTACATATTAATTCATGATTATACACATTTTTATGAGCGTAAATAATAATAAATATGCACGTATCACACTCATTATTAATTTAGAGTCAACTAATTAATTTTATAAAATTAAATAAATTTAATAACAATTTTTACTTATTTATGTAGGCACTCGGTACGAGGGAAGCTATAAGAAACAAATATAAAGAGAAAAAAAGAAGAAAATAAAATTATATGTTGAACTGGGCCAAAAGCCCATGGAGTTGTTCAAAAAGAAAAGAAAAACATATATAGAAAAAAAATAAAATTTGACATTTTTTTGGATTTTTATGAGATATCTACATAATATATAGTGTATATGTAATATATATATAATATATATATATATTATATATATATATATAATATCTATTATACTATATGTGTGCGTTGTGTGTTTTGTAGAAACGGAAGGCGCGCCGCGCCTTCAATCGGCGCGGCCGACACGCGGCGGCCGGGCGGACGGCGACGCACGGCAGGCCCACGCGGCCCGCGTCTCACGCGGAGAGAAAGCGGCCGGCGCACGGCGGCGCACGCGGCCGTAGGAGAGAGAAAAAGAGAGAGAAAGAGAGAGAAAGGAGGAGAAAAAAATGCCAGAAAAATCAGAAAAAATAAAAAAAATTAGAAAAGTGTGCAGCACATGCTAGCACACAATTCTAAGTCAAAAATAGCTGTCATTGCTTGTATTTGTCAACAAAAGAAGCAAGAAGTGTTCATATTAGAATAGGGTTGTTGTGTTGCCCTATATAAAGGGCTTCAAATGTAATGAAAGGTGAAGAGAGGATAGTCAAGAGTTGTAAGCTAGGGGTTGCTAAGATTTGTAAGTGTTCTTGAAGTTCTTGCTTTGTGACTTTGGAATGAGAAGATTTTGAGAGCTTTGTATTTAAGTTTTGAAGTTTGTTGTTAGTTTGTATTGAATATTTTCATTGTACTCTTAGCAATTTTTGGCTCTTCATAGTCAATTTACAAGCTTATGTGATCCTTATTTCAATTTATTATCTTCTACAAAGTTGTCCATCTATAAGTGTTCTTCAACTTCTCTTTCTAGCATTTCTCTCAATTCCTTCTAGATTGAAAGTTATTTTCCGTTTTCTTAAGTGCTGTTCTACGTGATTACTGTTCATCCGAGGTGATACCTTTTATTATTCTTCTATTTTGATGCCTTTCCCATATTCTTTTTACTCTGAGTTCTTCATGAAAGTTGTTCGTCTCTTGTAGATATAAAATTCCTTCTTCTACCACATCTTCTAAATCTTCTTTTTTGGAGAGTTATAATTAATTTATCACTATTCTGATTTTTACCATATTATTGTTCATCCGCACCGTTAGCTCTTGAGTTTTTCATATTTTTCACTATCTTTCTCTTGTTCTTTGATTATGTGTTCTTCATCAAACTTCTTCATCTTTTCATTCTCTACAATTTTCATTTCTTTCACTTCTTCTAATTGTGTCTGGTTTAAAAGTTATTTCTCTTCCTAGTTCACCTTAGTTTCATTATAATTGTCTATTTATTCTTCTATCGATTCCACCCTTCTAAATTGCATCCCAATCTTTCTAAGGCGGTTTAAATTCAATTCTCATGATTTCTAAATCTTAAAAACTCAAGATTTTTAACTTTCAAATCTACTTCTCCCTGTGGATTCGACTCGGTCTCACCACTTAACTATTCCATTTATTTAATTTATGGGCCGGATATTTTAATTTAGTAGCGGGGCGTATTAACGACGTGTGTTTCTGCGCATCAGTGCCAAGACTTTAAGATGGATATTACTACTAGGGGCAACTCACGGATCATGGGAGCCATCCACTTAAAGGTGGAGTAGCGCCTGGAGCCAGGAAGAAGCTGAAGTAGAGAAAAAAAAAAGAAAAGGGATAAAGACAGGAGGAACATGTAAGTGGCGGAATGAATTGAGTTAAATGAACTTATGGCAACTTACCTCCCTCAGTGGGCTGGAGCTCACATGTCGTGGGATCGCGGTCAGCTGTTGGAGCATTTCATGCTCTTTTTTGGCCGGCCTGGGCCCTTCAAAAACTGCTTTCTCCATGGAACTTGACGCGGCGGCAATGTGGGAATGGATCGACGGCACTCCGAGACGCGAACGGGACGGAATGGATAACTGCTATCTCACACAGCTCGGCCTCACGCCGGACGGTCTCACACCGGGCGACGCTCAATCCTCACAAAAGAGAAGAGAGAGAAGGGGAAGGCAAGAGGGAATGCTCTTACACAAAATAACACTTCATATCTTTCATTCATTCATAACAACATACATAACACACCCCTTGGCCTCCTATTTATAGGAAAGGCCCATTACACATACACCTTCAATCTTTTACAAATGGCATATATATCCTTAGCCTAATAAAACACACTCACCTACCTAACTTTGACTTATATGTTTTAACCAAATAAAATATACAAAACACACATGTTTATTTGACTATGACTTAGCCTAATAAAACAGAAGTAAATAATACATGTATTACTACATGTATTTTACACACAATACACAAATACGCACAATACAAATACACATAAATTATGCTGAGGATGCCGAGTCTTTAATCGAATCTCCGAGCCATAAACTCGGTGCAGTGGCGGTGCGACGTCGGCTCCGAGTAGTGAGCCCAGTAGTGGACCCAGTGGTGTCCCCACCAACCCTCCCGGGGCGGCTGGAACTCGACTCCGTCGAGTAAGGGGGGACACTGCTGTGGTAGTGCTCCAGCAGATCTGGATCGAGACGCTGGAGATCTTCCCGGTTGATCCAGGAATCATCAGAAGGTGGACGGTCTCGCCAGCGGACAAGGTAGCGCTGGTACACCCTGCTCCGTGTAGTGGTCACCTGCTCATCCAGTATCCTCTCAATGTGCTCGCGTGGTACTCTCGAGACTATGGGATGCATAGAGGTGGGTTCACTCTCAATGGGAGGAGAAGGCTTGAAAGGGTCACTAGGAACCGCTGTGGGTTCCTTGTAGGCCACTAGATCTGCCACATTAAAAGTCGAGCTAATCCCATATTCGGGAGGTAAGTCCACAACATAAGCATTGGAGCCAATCTTCAGCAGAATTGGGAAGGGTCCATCACTACGGGCTTGCAACTTTTTAACGGCTCCCGAGGGGAGTCGCTCGAGTCGGACCCATACCATAACCAAGTCACCTTCTTGAAATTCCTGGTGATGCCTATGCGAATTAGCCAATTTTTTATAAGTCTCATTACTGAGGTTGATTTGCTTGCTAATTGATTCATGCAGACTCGTGACATGCTGTGCAAACTCCTCGGCTGACTTGGATATCCTAGACTCGAGGGGAAGGGGAATGAGATCCACAGGTTTCCTAGGTTTGTATCCATGCACGACCTCAAATGGACTCATACCTATGGACCGATTGACCGAACTGTTGTATGCAAATTCAGCTCTGGGCAAAAGAAGGTCCCAAGTGCCGGGGTGATCTCCTACGAGACACCGCAACAGATTCCCTAAACTCCTATTGACGACCTCAGTTTGCCCATCAGTTTGGGGATGATAGGCAGTGGAAAACTTCAGTTTGGTGCCAACTAGGTGCCAAAGTGTCTTCCAAAAATAGCTAGTGAACCGGACATCTCGGTCAGACACGATGGTTTGGGGGAGACCATGCAAACGCACGACTTTATCAAAGAATAAATGGGCTACACTAGATGCATCAGATGTTTTAGAACATGCAATGAAGTGGGCCATCTTAGAGAACCTATCAACGACAACAAAGATGGAATCATGTTTGTGAGCAGTGCGTGGTAACCCAAGGATAAAATTCATGCTCACGTCAACCCATGGTCGATCAGGGACGGGGAGAGGAGTGTAGAGACCAGTGTTCTGTTTGACCTGTTTGACCATCGTGCATGTCCTACACTGGGCTACAATCTTGGCCACATCTTTCTTCAGGCCAGGCCAATAGAAGTGCTCCTCCACAGAATGGATGGTCTTGTTGCGGCCAAAGTGACCAGCAAGACCTCCAGCATGCATTTCCCAGACTAGAAAGTCCCGAACAGAAGTCCTCGGGACACAGAGTTGCTGCCCTCGAAAGAGAAAACCATCCTGGAGTAGATAGTCAGCAAATGCTGTCGAGGATCCAGCAGACAGAGCAGAATAGGTAGGGCCAAAATCAGGACACTCTCCATAGAGTTCCTTCATGCGATCAAATCCCGTGACCTCTACCCGAACAGTGAAAAGAAGGGAGACCCTTCGACTTAAGGCGTCGGCCACCTTATTGTCCTTTCCAGCCTTATGATTTAGGACAAATGTGAAAGACTGGAGGAATTCTACCCACCGACCATGCCTAGGGTTTAAACCCTTCTGAGAGCTAAGGAATTTCAAAGCCTCGTGGTCCGAGTATAAGACAAACTCTTGTGGTAAGAGATAGTGTCTCCAGTGTTTGAGGGCTTGGACCACGGCATAAAACTCCTTATCATATGTGGAGTATCGAAGCTTTGCATCAGAAAGCTTCTCACTGAAATAAGCCACAGGGTGGTTCTCCTGGCTAAGCACTCCACCTATTCCTACGCCAGATGCATCACATGAAACCTCAAAGACTTTGGAAAAGTCTGGTAGGCGGAGGACAGGGGCTTTGGTCATAAGCTCCTTTATGGCAAAAAAAGCCTGGGAGGCGGCTTTGGTCCACTCAAAATTTTCCTTACAGATGCAATCCGTAATGGGTGCCATAATGGTGCTAAATCCCTGGATGAAGCGTCTGTAGAAGGTGGCTAGCCCGTGGAAACTTCGAACGTCATGGACATTCTGGGGCTCTGGCCAGTCTACTATGGCTCGGACCTTGGATTGGTCCACAGACACTCCATGACTTGAAACCACAAATCCGAGAAAAGTGACCCGGTCTGTCATGAATTCACACTTAGTCAGGTTGGCAAACAAGGTTTCTTTCCTCAGGGTCTCGCAGACCTCCCTCAAATGGTGAATGTGGTCCTGAGGGTTGTGGCTATAAATGAGGATGTCGTCAAAGTAGACGACAACAAAGCGACCAATGAGGGGGCGAAGGGTTTCAGTCATAAGCCTCATGAAGGTGCTAGGGGCGTTGGATAGCCCAAACGGCATGACAAGCCACTCATATAGACCTTCTTTTGTTTTGAAGGCCGTCTTCCACTCATCCCCTGGTCGAATCCGGACCTGGTGGTAGCCACTTTTCAAGTCAATCTTGGAAAAGATGGTGGCTCCACTCATCATGTCAAGCATGTCGTCAAGACGGGGAATGGGAAATCTATACTTGACAGTGATTTTGTTGATGGCGCGGCTATCAATACACATCCGCCAGGTGCCATCTTTCTTTGGTGTGAGTAAGGCAGGAACAGCACATGGGCTCTTGCTCACCCTGAGGAAGCCCTTTTGAATAAGGTCCTCAACAATTCGTTGGAGCTCAGCATGCTCCCTGGGGTTTAATCTGTAGTGGGGGAGGTTGGGTAGGGTGGACCTAGGGACAAGATCAATGGCGTGTTGAACATTACGCATGGGAGGGAGTGTTGAAGGCAGGTCTTCCGGGAAGATGTCTTGGAAGTCCCGCATGATTGCCTGGACTTCAGGTGGGACGGAGACCTGGGACTCCTCAGAGGTAATGGTGACGACAACAGCACAAACAGGGGCACCCTCGGCAACCTCTCTATTCATCTCACGAACACCTATGAAGTTAAGGCGCCTAATCGGGTCGTGGTCAACCTTAGGGCCTTAGGGATGGACATGACAGGTGTAGGAGAGGAGGGAATGGGAAGCTTCCCTTTGGTGGGGGTTGGGACATTCTCCCGAATTTTGGGGGATGCAGCGGGTGTGGATGTAGGACTCTTTCCCGTGGCCACCTTTGGGGGTGTTGGGAGCAACTGAATCCTCTTCCCATTATGGGAGAAGGAACACTCATTGGACCGACCGAATGTAGTAAGGTCTACATCGTAGATCCACGGTCGTCGTAGGATGATGCTACCGACCTTCATGGGCACTACGTCACATAGGATCTGTCCTTGGTAGGACTGGAATTGGATGGGAATGACACACGTAGTGGTGATTGGAATAGAAGTGTCGTCAACCCAAGCCACGTTGTACGGCCTAGGATGAGGATGAGTAGGTAGACCTAGACGGGAGACAAAGTCTGAAGAGACTGCATTGATACAGCTCCCGTTGTCGAAGATCACCTTGCAGGGTTGCGTTTTCACCATGATATAGGTTTGGAAGATGGAGGTTCGACGCCAGTCATCCTCCTGAGGGTGGGCCAGGATGCAGCGGACTACACCCAATCATTCATGGCTAGAGCTCTCGGTAATATCTCCCACTTGCATGTACTCGACATGCGTGCCATCATATCCTGCATCTAACTCCTCAAACTGGGTGATGAGGTCAGGATCGGCCTCATATCTCTCAAGGGCTTCTCCTTCCTGAGGTGGAAGTTCCATTGATTGGGGGTCGGTGATGACCAAGGCTCGGGTGGGGCAATTAGTGGCAATATGCCCTAAGTTATGACACCGGAAGCATCGGACTCCCGAGATAGGGGCTGGTTGGGAGGTGCTAGGGATGACTCCCTTTCCCTTGTCATCTCTCCTCTCAACTGGTGGAGTATACTCCAGCCTAGGCACAGCTGCGGGTGCAGGTAAAGGGTTCCGTGGGAAAGGAGCCGTAGAGGCAACGGCCCTAAGTGGGGTAGCAGTAGGGACGTAGGAGGTGGAGGGGCCAGCTTTCTCAGTATAGCGGACAATGGGGTTTCGGGTTTCAGGTTGGCGGTAGATGGGAACCCGCGGTGGGGCCACCCTTTGAAACCTCTCAACATCTCGTGCAACCTGGTAGGCGTGCTCGAGGGTGTTAACCTCCCGTAAGAATAATTCCCGCTGAATACTCTCGTGTAGGCCAGCCCTAAACCGAGAGAGGGTGACGGAAGCATCCTCCATGACTCGACTCCGAAGGAAGAAGTCATCAAATTTGGTGATGTACTCATCCACAGACTTTCCATCTTGGGTGAGTTTCTGCCATTGGTCTAAAAGACGCTGATGGTAAGAAGGTGGCAGATACTTCTCCCTCAATTTCTCCTTCATTTCTTCCCACGTGCTAATAGGCTCCTCTCATCTCCGTGCTAGGAGATTCTCAACATTACACCAGTAGGTCTTGGCTTGACCCAGGAGTTTCATTTTGGCAAACCTCACCCTGGTGGCAGGGGTCATGCGGCGATGCCAATCAAAATATTGGTCCATCCCGGTCTCCCACTCAAGGTATGTAGCGGGGTTGAGGGACCCATCAAAACTTGGAGCGTCAATCTTGACGTTCCGTAGGATGATATCTTCATCGTCGTGGTCTCTCTCTCGAGGCGCACGGGCCTCTTGCTCTCTACCTTGGGGAGCCTGATTCGGGCGGACTTGCTCTCTTTCCTCCCTAGGATTGGCTACGGGATTGCCGTGGCCATTCACTCTTCCTTCCTCCCCTTTTAATCGATCCTCTAAGGCTCGGATCCTCTTATCGAGTTCCGTCCGTAGTTGGCCTATGGATTCTTCAAAGTGGGCCACGAGATTATGCTCGAGCTAGACTAGCATAGTAGTCACGCTCTCTTGATCCATGGGTAGCGTTGAGGGGCGCTCTAGACGGCCAGATGAATTCCTAGACCAACGTGGCATGCATGACTTCGGACCTAAATGATGCAGTCCTGGGACCGAAGAATGTAGCAAGCAGTGGACCCGGCTGATTTGCAAAAGGTCAAGTTGAGGGGACCGGTCAGGGAAAGTTGTTCGCCCGTAGGTGAAGTAGTTGTGAAACTATCTCCTGACAATTAGGGTGCCCTAATGTGACAGTTTAGGGCCTAAAGGATAGGTGCAAGCAAGCACTCTCTCACCGTCCACAGCGATGCACCCAGAAGACTGGCTGCATGGATCGGGCTCTCTCTTACTTCGTCGCGCGACAATTGAAAAGATACTAAATGAGCAAGTTTGGAGCACGTACCTAGCTGACTGAAAAGTCTAGCTCCGACCGGAGACGAGGGCGAGTGGGGACATGCGTGCCCACACGGCGTCGAAGAAGCTTCACCGGTTACAAAGATTCACTCCACGCAGGGAGGATAATTATTACAAACCACTTAAGATTTCCCACGCAGGGGAACAAATCAATTCAAATTCTCCGCGCAGGGAGACTTAGAGGTACTCACGTTCCATAATTTACGGATCTTATGTCGACGTCCGGGTGGCTCAGACACGAGCCGTAGGAGTGGACTTGGGTGTCACAAGAAAATAAGTTAAATAGATATATAATAATATATATATTCAACTCTTTTTCTAATCAAAATATATATAGATATATATAACAACATATATATTCTATATATATATATTATATATTTAACATTTTTTTCAATCTCTCCTTTTTTTTGACTTTTCGTACTCTCTTTTTTTTTACCCCTTTTTTTTTTCAAATCTTCACCTACTCTCTTTTGACTTCTCACACTTTTTTTTAACTCTCTTTCTTTGACTTCCTCTGCAAATCTTCTTTTCTTTCTTTCAAACTTTTTTTTTGTTTCAAACTTTACCAACTTTCTTGATTTTTTTCTTTTCAACAATCTCCTTTTTTTTTCAAACCTTTCGGTTGGTCACCCACGCAGGCGAAGGTGGATGGCGGCCAACGCGGGCGCCGTCTCTATGTGCCAACCGGGTCAGTGGAGAGGGAGTGGGTGTGGTTGGCAGGGTGAGCCGCGGGTGTGAGGAGGTGGAGGCTGTTCGGAGGTGCGCGTTGGACGCCGGAGGCGAGCAGGGTATCGGCCGCGGTGGCCGGTGGCCGTTCGCGAAGGGGAGCAGGCGCAGGGCGGTCAGCTGGCGAGAGCGGCTGCTAAGGGCCCGGGTGGAGGCCGTGGGCGCACGAGGGCGTGCGGGCGCTGGCGCGCTGGACGGCAGCGCTGCGGGCGGCCGTGCGGGCGACCGCCGGCGGGCGAGTAGGCGCGCTCTGGCGGTGCTTGCAGGCGTGCGCTGGCGAGCGCGCAGACGCGCGCTGGGGGGGCACGCAGGCGCAAGCGGGCGATCGCCAGCGTGGGCGCGAGCGGAGGTGGACGCGGGTGCGGGGCTGGCGCTGGCGGGCGGTGCCGGCGTGTGCGCGGCGGGATGCTCGCGCGCGGGCGCGTGGGCTCGTGCGCGATGGCAAGCCCAGGCAGGGGCGTCGCGCGGCGGCGGGCTCGCAGGCCGCAGGCGGCCGTCGCGGCGGGGCGGGCGGCCGCGGGCGGTGGCACCCGCGGGCACTGGCAGCGGCGGGCGCCGACAGCGGTGGCCACCGGTGGAGCAGTGGGGGGGGCGACTGTCGCGGCGAGGGTGGTGGGAGAGAGAGATCAACTGAGAGATAGGGATTAAGAGAGGAAGAGAGATGAACAGAGAGAGAGAGAAGGATTCACGGGAGAGAGGGAGATTAAGGGAGAGAGAGAAACAGAAAGGGGGGAGGGAGATTAGCAGAAAGAGAGAGGGATTAACACGGAGAGAGAGAGAGATTAACAGAAATAGAAAAAAAATTTCTTTCTCTTTCTTCCTCTCAACCGTAAGCCTCCTCAAAAAAAAAAATTTCTATTTTTTTTCAAAATTCCTCTCAACCAAGTTCTTTTTCTACTACTCTTCTTTTCTTTTTTTTTGTTTCCTTTTTTTTTCACTTCTAGTAACCTAGAGAGAGAAAGAGAGACGACGTCGGAGACGTCGGGTAGTCGGAGACGCCGTTGTTGGTCTCTGATACCAATTTGACGCGGCGGCAACGTGGGAATGGATCGACGGCACTTCGGGACACGAACGGGATGGGACGGATAACTGCTATCTCACACAGCTCGGCCTCACGCTGGACGGTCTCACACCGGGCGACGCTCAATCCTCACAAAAGAGAAGAGAGAGAAGGGGAAGGCAAGAGGGAATGCTCTTACACAAAACAGCACTTCATATCTTTCATTCATTCATAACAACGTACGTAACACACCCCTTGGCCTCCTATTTATAGGAAAGGCCCATTACACATACACCTTCAATCTTTTACAAATGGCATATATATCCTTAGCCTAATAAAACACACTCACCTACCTAACTTTGACTTATATGTTTTAACCAAATAAAATATACAAAACACACATGTTTATTTGACTATGACTTAGCCTAATAAAACAGAAGTAAATAATACATGTATTACTACATGTATTTTACACACAATACACAAATACGCACAATATAAATACACATAAATTATGCTGAGGATGCCGAGTCTTCAATCGAATCTCCGAGCCATAAACTCGGTGCAGTGGCGGTGCGGCGTCAGCTCCGAGTAGTGAGCCCAGTAGTGGACCCAGTGGTGTCCCCACCAGAACTCCCTTCAAAAGCTCTTTTCATGATGGTTTGATGAGGAATAACAAGGGTTTCAAGGTTTGAAAGAGGGTTAAGGTGTGAGTCACGAATTTAGAGTTCCCTCCTACTTATAAAGCTTGGTTAGGAGCCCAAACCCACTAGAATTGAGCTAGGATAAGTTCTAGATCGGTTTAAGATAGAGGTTGGGTTAGTTTGAGGTGTTTATCCTCGGGTTGGGACTCTCCAAGAGAGTCCCGATGGGACTCCCAGTGCGTAGAATTGTGCGGTCTATCGATAGACAGCTTTGGTCATTGAGCGGTCGGATGTAAACCGTTCAGATATGTTCTACACAGTTCGTATCTTGGCATCTGCACGGTCTCATATAGGCCGCCCTCTTAAACACACGGTCAAGGCTGAACCGTCTTGTCCTTTCAATGGATGATATTGGGCCATTTAGTTGCTTCCATGGGTTTTGGTCGGAATGTTTCAACGGTCTAAAGGGAGGCCGTGTAGGGTCTTTAGGCGGTCCTGTGGAAGACCGTTTAGAAATCTGAAACCTTATATTTTAATCCTTTTGCACTAATGACACCCAACCTGTAGCGTCTCTCCCTCTCACTCAAATTGTTTGATGTCTCTCTCTCTCACTCAATTTGTTTGACGTTTCTCTCTCTCACTCAATTTGTTTGGCGTCTCCCTCTCACTCAAATTGTTTGACGTCTTTCTCTCTCTCACTCAATGTGTTTGGCGTCTCTCTCACCCACTCATGGTTCTCTCTCACACCAACTCAGAGTCGTCTCTCCCACTCACTCACGTCGTGTCGGCTCTCGCTCACTCGTGTCATCTCTCTCGCACGTGTCTGTCTCACTCGTGTCGAGTTAGTAGTCGTAGTTAGTTAGTTAGTGTCAAAAATTCACATTCATCCATACACTCATACATTTATCCAAAAAATCAAACCAAAAACATATCATGTCACTATCATGCCCATATGTACAAAAGTCAAGTCGTAGTACAAAAGTCAGGCCTGTCCCTCTCCCTCTGGCCTGTCACTGTCACCGGCGCCCTCATGCCTTTTTGGTGGAGGCATTGTCGAGGTCACCTCCTCCCGGTGTCATCGGCGTCGCTCATCCTCCTCGTTCCTCCGGTGGCCGGAGGAACCTGTAAAGTAACTCCTCACGGAGCCATGATTGCCGTGGCTGCCGCTCGGGGTTGCTCTGCGGCGCTCACGACTCACCTCTCTGAGGCCCTCCACCATGCCCTCTAACATCGATGCCTGAAGCAGGGCCCGCTCTACCTCAACTCGGTAGCGCTCCACATCAGCCCGATAGTGCTCCGTGATGGGAATCGACGCCGAGCACTGACTTTTTATTTTACATTTGAGTCCTTTTATTTACTTTTATATCCTTTGGAAAGTATATGTGCAATTGTAAGGCTTTATAAGCCAATGTGTCATTCCCTTGGATTGTTTGGGTTTTTGTGCAAAATATCAGTAGGTCCAGCAAGGGGGCCCTCACTCCTTCCCCATTGGTCAACATAAGCCATATGGATCCATGTGGGGCTGGTCAAAGTCCTAGGTGGCATCTAGAAGGTCAATTGGACACATGGGAGACAAGTGGTTGAAAATGTCAACGGGAGGCCACCTACCTTACCTACCTAGTCAAAGGAGTGCCCCCTCCAAATGTAATTTATTTATTTTGGGTTTTTGACCACATGGGGGAAGAAAATGGCCTCTTTCCCATGAAATTCTCAACCCCCCACCCCTTGCCATTATCTATATAAGCCTATGTATAGTGTCATTAGAGAATTAATGAAGAAAATTTGTGAAATTTGCTTGAGCCATTGAAGGGTGTGCCCTTGTTCCTCTCTCCCTCCCCCTCTTGCAGATGGATTTCTGCTAAATCTTGGGTGTGATGCCCTTCTATCTTTTCCTTAGCCCCTCTGAATTCTATTTCTACCGCCGCCGCCGCCGCCGCCGCCATCGCACCGCCGTCGCGCCGCCGCCACCGTCATCGGAGTTCTATCTCCATCAGGACAAAACTTCTTCTCTGAAATTGTATCTCTAGTTCTTGGTGTCTGATTTAGCCCTAATTTTGAGGGTTTGTTCTGTCCATCTCCCTTAACCTCCGGTTAAAATTTCGTGTCATTTGGAGTCCATTTGATATTTTTCCCGTATTTTTGTTTGTTCTCTTAGTAATCTGCCCTTTTGTAGACCTACGGGACAGAGTCTCCTTATTGCAATTTCCCCACCCACTTAACAAATTTTAGAAAATCCAAAAAACTTCCCTAGTGCTCCCCACGTATACCCCCTTCCACCATAATTTTCGTTGATCCAACAAAAATCTTTTAGCCCTCGGTCAAAGGTCTGTTTCAGGCAGGTTCATCTCTGCCCTGTGTGTCTGTCAGTCCGGGTCAGAAAAAAAAGGCAATTTAAAGTAGTTTTTATTTTTAATCCGTTCTGTGGATGGAGCCATCAAAAATATATGTTGTAGATCTCTGAGTCCTCTATCCATCGGTACCTCTTGTGCATCAATCCGACATCAGATCTGGTCGTAGGAATTCTTTTCGTGAAGGTATGCAGAGCAGATCCGAATTCAGCCAGCACAACTCAGTCCGGGAGAGAATTCAGAAATAAATATCAAAGTCAACTTTAGGAGCCACCCCTTCAGGGAGTCGATCAGGGACATCCCGCCACCGTCCCAGCCAAGCGGCACCTTCAGAAGATCTCAGGAAGATAGCGTTCCTTTGAAATCCATACCTTGCTGCCCACCGAGTCAGCAACCGAGTTGGCGCAGCACCGAGTTGCAATAGTGCCGAGTCAGACTAGCAGGCCGAGTTCGCCCCAAAAGCGCCTCCAGATTGCTGCCCGTCAACCCAGGGTCGGTCCTCCCGGGCCCCACTTGTAGCCCTTTACCTCCCTGCGTGGAGTGGGCAATGAAATTACTACTGTAATTAAATTTTTTAACTGTTGTTACTGGGAGTTACCGTAACTGGCCGGGAACGTCTTCCCCACGCCCGGAGCGTGGAGGTACACTCGCTCCCCACTCTTTATCGCATTTGCTTTTCTTGTATAGCTTTGAATGCCGCTGCGAGTGTAGGTTTCTAGCTTGTTATTCTATTATCACCGCTGCGAGAGAGCGAGATTGAGTGTACCGTCCCGTGACTCGATCCGAGTTAACGCGGAAAGGCCGATACCCGAGACTCACCGCCGGTTTCTCAACCGTGCACGGTCCACGTCTTCCCTCGCATAGGGACGATCGCGAGCTAGAGTCTCACGTCGCGTGTCCGTCCCGCATCAATTTGGTATCAGAGCCAGGTTGAGTCTAGGGTAGTCATTCATCATTGCAAAAAAAAAAAAAAGTGTGTCATTTACGTCTAGTCATCGTCTAAGTCGGTCTAGGTTGCATTTCATCCCAATGACCCGGTATATAAAAAAGTGTTGTCCGAACGATAGGCTACGCCTATCGGGAAGGTCGAACACTTGCGCGAGTGATCTTCGGATCGATTAACGCCGCCACGTACCGAGTCTTGGTGTCTTGTCCTTAGTGTGCATGCATTCCAACCTTGCATAGTCGGTCTAGTGTCTTGTCCAAGTGTTGGCATGTCCATTCATTAGTGTCCCCGTGTCCCATGGACGACCAAGGGGCCGCATCTTCTATATGGTGGCGATACTATCTAAAATGGAAGGACCACCCGAACCACCCCAAAAGGACCGAAGCCCGGGACTTCTACGGCTCCGAAAACCCGAGTGACTACTTAGAGTGGGAATCCGTTATGGATAACTACTTTGAGTGTTACCTTATGTCCGGTCCCGCGCAAGTCGACTTAGCTAAAAGGTTACTTTTCTATGAAACCGCCGAAACATGGAGGGACATCAAGTACTTCTGGGAAGTTAGGAGGCTAAGGCCCATCGAGTCATGGTGGGATATGAAGAGAGCGCTTAGGAGGGTCTACCTTCCCTGTCCACCTATCTCCAACTACGGGGGTCATACCACTAGCCATCCCCACCAACTCACCCGCAATCAAGTGGGCCACACTTCCAACCAACCCCGTCCCTTCACCTCTATCCAAGTCCACCAAAGCAACCCCACTCAAGTGGTCCACCCAAGCACCTCCAACCAAGTGGAAGCCCCACTTATGGCCGAGTCTAGGTCCCCACCCGAGCCGAGAGACGAGGAGCGAGTCCACCCCAAGGCCCCTACTCCAACCCGCACCTTTGCCGAACTCTTACAAATGTTTACGGATCGGTTGGATAGGATGGATAGGGCACTACTCCTACCCGAGTCCAAGGAGGCCATAGCCGGTAGTCTCAACCCGGCCCCATCTCCGGCATCTCCAAGCCCTCTCCCCATCATGGAGGCCCCGCCTTCACCACCCATGAGCGCTCCAATGCCACCACCCTCTACTTCTGAACTTTATTCGGAACCATCATATTTGGAGCCACCAAAGCCCGAGCCACCCGTGTTTCTAACGGGTACGCTATACATAGCCGAGCCGCTTCTTAGTTGGTTCAAGGATGGCTTGGTCCCACCTCCTTACCCATCAATAGACCCTACCCTACCTTTGGTGCCCGTCAACTCCTACCATTCTACATTCCGATCTAGTCACCATGTTGATACATTGGGTGACCTTATTCTTGGTTTAGGTTGGCAATGGAAGTTGACACATTTATTGGCCCGAGGCTTCGACCAACCCACTAGTCGTAGCTTCACCCATCCGGCCATATGGTCCATTACCTCCGTATGCACCTTGGGATGTGTCACTACGGAGATCCTCTTATTCCTCCCCATGCCGGTCGAGCCCGACTTCACTCCCTTTTGCCCAAGGGAGGAATCTTATTTTTTCCCATGACCACCGTCCCATTCACCATGATGGATGAAGGTGACTACCTACACCTTCAAGAATTTCACAATTGGGACCGTGTCATATGGGAGTCCATCTCATGGGGTCATACCTTCTTTGTCCCTTTTGACCCCTTCACTAGTGAACCTCCCGAGCTATCATATTCACTCCACTTCATCCAAGGAGTTCACTATCACACCCCTACCCCTCAGTCTAGTTGGTGTGGCTTACCTACGTCTAAGGGTGATGACGAAGGTAGTTTTGGATCTCCTAGCCCTTCCCCACCCAATTCCCATAGGTCGCCAATGCATGAGTGGCGCATATTAGGATGTCTAGGAGTCCATTTCGTCAACCATCGAGTGCATCTAGTGTATGCATGGCACATATTCGGGTGTCCTAGTCCACCATCACCTATGCGTAGGTCGGACTAACATTAGGTGTGTCTAGGGTCTTGTGTGTCTGTGCATGTGTCGAGTCGAGTCGGTCTTGTGTATGCTCGAGTTATTAGTCCCTTTCGAGTATGAGACTTGTCAGACTATTGGGATCGGTTCTACTTCACATATCGGATCTAGTCACATAAGGGACCTGCGGTGATTCCTAGTGAGTCTTCGAGCCGCCTTCCCTCCTTTGAGAGTGACCCCACCCCGGAGTGTCCACCTCTAGCCTCATTCCTATGGCAGCGTGCGCATATCAAATCTATACGGGATGAGCAGGTGTCGATTACTTGGAGTGGAGCGTACTCTGCGCTTCCAGGTTCGGTGACGAATCCGTCGGAGCTACTCGAGCAGCCGCACCCCTTACTCGACGGGGTCGAGTTCTTACCACCCGGGGAGAGTTGATGGGAATCGACGCCGAGCACTGACTTTTTATTTTGCATTTGAGTCCTTATATTTGCTTTTATATCCGTGGGAAAGTATATGTGCAATTGTAAGGCTTTATAAGCCAATGTGTCATTCCCTTGGATTGTTTTGGTTTTTGTGCAAAATGTCAGTAGGTCCAGCAAGTGGGCCCTCACTCCTTCCCCATTGGTCCATATAAGCCATATGGGTCCTTGTGGGGCTGGTCAAAGTCCTAGGTGACATCTAGAAGGTCAATTGGACACATGGGAGACAAGTGGTTGAAAATGTCAAAGGGAGGTCACCTACCTTACCTACCTAGTCAAAGGAGTGCCCCCTCCACATGTAATTTATTTATTCTAGGTTTTTGACCACATGGGGGAAGAAAATGGCCTCTTTCCCATGAAATTCTCAGCCCCCCACCCCTTGCCATTCTCTATATAAGCCTATGTATAGTATCATTAGAGAATTAATGAAGAAAATTTATGGAATTGGCTTGAGCCATTGAAGGGTGTGCCCATGTTCCCCTTTCTCTCCCCCTCTTGCAGATGGATTTCTGCTAAATCTTGGATGTGATGCCCTTATATCTTCTCCTTAGCCCCTCTAAATTCTATTTCTACCGCCGCCGCCATCGCACCGCCGTCGCGCCGCCGCCACCATCATCGGAGTTATGTCTCCATCAGGACAGAACCTCTTCTCTGAAATTGTATCTCTAGTTCTTGTTGTCTGATTGAGCCCTAATTTTGAGGGTTTGTTATGTCCATCTCCCCTAACCTCCAGTTAAAATTTCGTGTCATTTGGAGTCCATTTGATATTTTTCCCGTATTTTGTTTGTCCTCTCAGTAATCTGCCCTTTTGCAGACCTACGGGACAGAGTCTCCGTATTGTAATTTCCCCACCCACTTAACAAATTTTAAAAAATCCACAAAAATTCCCTAGTGCTCCCCACGTATACCCCCTTCCACCATAATTTTTTTTGAGCCAACAAAAATCATTTAGCTCTCGGTCAAAGGTCTGTTTCAGGCAGGTTCACCTCTGCCTTGTGTGTCTGTCAGTCCGGGTCAGAAAAAAAAAGGCAGTTTGCAGTCATTTTTATTTTTAATCCGTTCTGTGGATGCGGCCACCAAAGATATATGTTGTAGATCTCTGAGTCCTCTATCCATAGGTACATCTTGTGCATCAATCCGACATCGGATCTGGTCGTAGGAATTCTTTTCGTGAAGGTATGCAGAGCAGATCCGAATTCAGCTAGCACAACTCAGTCCGGGAGAGAATTCAGAAATAAATATCAAAGTCAACTTCAGGAGCCGCCCCTTTAGGGAGTCGATCAGGGACATCCCGCCACCGTCCCAGCCAAGCGGCGCCTTCAGAAGATCCCAGGAAGGCAGTGTTTCTTTGAAATCCATACCTTGCTGCCCACCGAGTCAGCAACCGAGTTGGCGCAGCACCGAGTTGCAATAGTGCCGAGTCAAACCAGCAGGCCGAGTTCGCCCCAAAAGCGCCTCCAGATTGCTGCCCGTCAACCCAGGGTCGGTCCTCCCGGGCCCCACTTGTAGCCCTTTACCTCCCTGCGTGGAGTGGGCAATGGAATTACTGCTGTAATTAAATTTTTTAACTGTTGTTACCGGGAGTTACCGTAACTGGCCGGGAACGTCTTCCCCACGCCCGGAGCGTGGAGGTACACTCGCTCCCCACTCTTTATCGCATTTGCTTATCTTGTATAGCTTTGAATGCCGCTGCGAGTGTAGGTTTCTAGCTTGTTATTCTATTATCACCGCTGCGAGAGAGCGAGATTGAGTGTACTGTCCCGTGACTCGATCTGAGTTAACGCGGAAAGGCCGATACCCGAGACTCACCGCCGGTTTCTCAACAGCGCATGGTCCACGTCTTCCCTCGCATAGGGACGATCGCGAGCTAGAGTCCCAGGTCGCGTGTCCATCCCGCATCACTCCACCTCTGTAGCTCCGGCCCAGAGACGCTCCAGCTCTGCGCAGAGGTGTGCCGTCTCAAGCGCGTCTGCCGGTTGGCTCTGTGCCGCCTCCTCTCGCAAGCGGGCAGCCTCCTCCCGAGCCGCTGCCCGGCTCTGCTCGAACTCTGTCCTCAGCTGGGTCAGCTCAGTCGTCTGCATACACATTTCATGATTAGTCAATTGCATTTCATAACCATAGGCATCAAGGGAAGGTGTAGTGGTTGCGTACCCTCTCGGAGAGCGCTGCCTCGGCTGTCTCGGCTCGCGCCACCATCCATGCAAACTCGGCGTCCCGCTCGGCTCGGTCTGTAGGGGTCTGTGAGGAGGAAGAAGGTGTGTCTACCCCCTGGCGCTGGGCTCCCTCAGCTTGCTGCATCCAAAACTCCAGGTCAGTCACATGCATAATCATGAGCAAGTGCATAATTTAAGAATTTGGGTTTAGGAAACTCACCAAAAGGCTCAGGGCCTGTCGTGCCTCATCCCACTCCTGGATGGTCGAGTGGAGAAGTCCCTGTAGCTCTGCAATCCTCCCCTCAGGGTCAAACTGCATTAGAGAAGTTCAGGCATCGGTGCATAATCATGTAGAAGCATGACAGAAAGCGTTTAGGGTTTAGAAGTCGTACCGGTCGGCGGGCACCATGGAACACCTGGTCCCTGTAGTGCCATGCGTAGGCCGTGTAGTAGGCCTCCTCGCTATCAGCCCGGGCAGTCACCACCCGTCCTCGTGCTGCCCAGTCTGCTATCTGATCTACTGCCCACACTCTCCAGTCCAGCTCTGTGGCTAACCTTCGGGGGTGTCGTCCGATGCGCTCCTCCAACTTTTCTGGTGCTGGAAACTTAACCGCTGGCTGATGGACGCTGGTCGTCCTCATCACCAGGCGGTAGTGGAGTGGCTCCACTATGTTCATGCAGTGAAGCCACACATCTCGTCCAGAGTAAGTGAGGGCCGCCACTACCCACGGCTGACCCTCGTGCCCCTCGCTCGTGTAAGGTGTCCACCGAACCTGTCAAATAGGAAAATTGCATCAGTATCATAAGTATATAGATTGCATTTAATTAAAGAATTTGAGTTTAGAGTCGGACTGAAGCAAAAGGTAGTGTGTCTAGATCATCCTGGATCCCCCGGACCTGTCTCCGTAGGAGTCCATTCTCCCGTGGAGCGGTCCACCGCCTGGCGATGGGCAGCCGCTCTGGGTATGTCTCGTCACCTCTCCTGAGCCCACGTAGGTACACGTAGGCCCACACCTGCATTGCATTTCCTCAAATGTCAGCATATAGTACTCATAGGAACCATATAGCATATTGCATAAGAGTCAAAGTCATACCTGGAGCAGAGGAGAGAAGCCCCCAAGCATCGTCCGTCGGCTCGTAGAACTGAGGGTGTCGAATAAGAAGGTGAGCACTGCCGCTTCCCAGCCGTAGTCCCCAACGTGCCCTAGGTCCTTGAGAAGAGGCAGGAACCGGTAGCTGATCACGTCCGCTCTCTTCACAAATAGAAGTCGACCAAAGAACTGCATCAGGAAGTGCCTCAGCACTTTGTCTGCCTCCGGTCCCGCCGCAGCCCCTACTCTCGGTCGCGCCAGCTCCATCAATCTCTGCAGATGCTGCTCGGGTAGCTCGCCGGTCGCTATCCCCGCTCTCCTCAATCCGAGGCTATCCTGTAGCCTCGCCCTCGTCAGCGTCGTCGACTGACGCTCCGGATGCAACAACTCCAAGCCCAGCAGCTCCTGGGCTAGCTCCCGGTAGTCGGGGTAAGTCACCCCGCTGACCGGAGTCCCGTGCACGCACAATCCGGTGATGCGCGCGACGTCCTCCAGCGTGGGGACCATGTGGCCCCACGGGAAAAGAAACGTCCGGCTCACCGGATCCCAGCAGTCATGCAGAGCGTAGAGGAGCGGCGAGTCTAGCCTAGTCACCTCCAAGCTCAGGAACTCGGAGAAGCCCATGCTCGTCAGCCTCTCCCGCTGAAAGTCCGACAGTGCAAGATACACTACTCGGACATGCAGCCAATAGATCCGAGTCCTCCGCTTTCCCTGCATACATTTATAAAACATTGCATTTTACTTTAGGATCTTGCATTCTGATTGAATAATTCACTCTCTGCTCACTGAACGGTCTCATATGGGCCGTTTTATGCTTCACGGTTGGATTTCAAGCGCCCCAATAACCCCCCCTCAGAAGCTCATGGTTCTTCATGGACCATTCTGCCCTATCCATGGCCCTATGAGGTCCGTTCTACTGCCTGGCGCCTACCCTGGAACGGACAACCTCTGGCCGTTCTACATTGTGCGGCCGTATGGTGATCAACGGTCTTGTGGAGGCCATTCTCTCCTCAGGCGTTTCATGTTTTGAACGGACCTAGATGGCCCGTTCTACATTGTTCACGGTTCCTTGGAAACCACTCTGTCTTTGATGTTTTATGTCTTGAACGGACCAAAGTGGCCCGTCCTAAGTTTTTACGACCTGGTGAGACCGTTCTGTTCTGAGCGTTTCATATTCTGAACGGACCAATGTGGCCCGTCTTAGGTAGACACGGTCCTCCTATGACCGTGTTACAACGTTGGTTCAGCTCCTTTTGGGCAGCCACCCGTAGGCCGTGTGTTGGTTGAGCGGTTCTATGTGAACCGCGTTGTTTGGTTGAGCGGTCACTATAAGACCGTTCTTTGGCCATCACCCCCGACGGCGTTCAAGCCCAGCCCACCAGCGGCGAGGGCCCCATGGGGCCTCCCAACCGGTCCTAAGGGGGTCGTAAGCCCCTCATCTACCCTTCTAAGCTATTTGCATGGATTTGAAAATGAAAATGGGAAGGTTTAGGCAACCTACCTCGTCCATCCTCGGTGGCCTCTCCACCACCGCCGTGGGCACCTCCGACGGCTCCTCAACGTCTCCTTCTCGGACGATGACTGCACCGGCCTCCTCCTCGACCGTGGGCACGCCTCCTTCCACCGCGGATGTTGCCGCCAGGGTGTCCTCCACGGTGGTCCCTGGCGGCGGCCCTCAGATTCCCTCACTGGCCATGAGTCGAAGAAGCCGCTTCGTGGCTTGGTGCTTCGATCGCATGAAGAGAGGGGAGACGATGGGAATGCAGACGAGAATGGGAATGAGAAGGGAGTGAGAGTGTGGAGAATGGGGTGGTGGCGTGATGGTTTCCCTCCGCTGGTTACGGTAGGGAGGGAGGAGGAGGAAGAAGAAGGGTCTTTTATTTTTTTGAAACTGCCAGTGATTACACTGTCTATCGATAGACCGTGTGGGTACTGAGTGGTCTCCTATTTGACCGTTTCAAATCTAACGGTGCTCTTCCTTGAAGGGCTGGAGGATGGCCGTCCAGTTAGGTAAACGGCCTCATAATGGGCCGTGTAGAATCACGATCGTATTCAAAATGGTAATGGTTGCACGACCCCAAATGGGCCATTTTAATGGTTGAGCGGTCTATGGTTTGGCCGTTCATGTGTTGAATGATGAAATTGCTTTGCGAGCCCTACTTTGTTGTAGTATGTGATTAAGCGGCTGATTTCTTTTTAGCTTGAATGTTAATTCCATGATGAAACATTGCAAATCCTGTTCATGGATTCTTTGCAGCACCACTTCAACTGGACGTTTCTCCTGCATAGGCAAGTCAGGTATGGCTTTCTATCCCTACTTCCCTTATTGCATTAATATATGGTATTATGTTATTATCTCGAGAACCAGTTGGTTGCTCGCGTGTTCCAGGATCTGATGTTCCCCTTTAACAAAAATAATGATGGTCCAGGTTCACGTGTTTAATCAACGGATATGTCGTTAGGTTGGGAAGGATAGGGAACGATGGTTCTATCTCGCACGCCGTGGTTGCGGATAGTATCCTGACCCTGATTCTCCCATCCTAGTAATATTATTCTCGAGTATTTTTATATTTTATCCTTTCTTTGCATTCGTTTTAATGATTTCTTTTATTTTAGCCCAGCATGCATCATACGCATCTTTTGAGCATTCATGTCCCATGGTTTGCCTGCAAATGTCCCACCAGTGATGGATGGCTATGCGTTCATGTCTTGGTAAGAGGAACAATTCCACTCTGAGTTGGAAGGTTCTCTCTGGTCTGTTCACTTGGTTTGGTTGATTTAGAGTCCCCCGTCTGGAGTTTTAGTCTATCTCTTTATTTTTCGTTACTGTTTTGATTCCCTCATTGGTTGTGGATTGTGTCCCCTGATGAGGTCGCCTCCTTTTACCATGATTTTTGGCCTTAGCTTAGTTTCTCCATATTGGCGTCACTTTTAGTCTAACTATTCCTTATAAGTGGTTCAGAGATTTTCGGAAGATTTCTATCGCTCGTTGACAATGGAACGGGTGTCTTTTGCCTTAACGCCCACTTTTCGGTCTGCTCCACTCCATTTCCGCTTCATCTCCATGTTCCATTTCGCTTTCGCTTCACCTCCGCTCGCTCCCCTGCAAAGAGGACGTTAAGGAGGGGCATCTGTTGACACCCGTTTTTACCTATGAGTTGAGTCATTCCTCTTACCATCATTTATTGATGTCTCAAGTTGTCCATTGCTCATTGGGCTATTTTTAGGCATGTCTGTGGGCTTATTTTTTGGGTACCTCCTCCCTGGCTTGGTTTGCTCTTGAGTTGGGCTTAATGGGCCTTGGTTTCACTCAGTTTTGGGTTAAATGGGCCTATTTATCTCATCTTATCAAGTTCAAATGCCCAGGCTCTACGCAGTCTAACGACTGGCCGTTCAGTCCATGAACGGTCTTCCTTAAACTGTTTACCCATTTATTAGACATTTATTTGTTTTTTTTTGAATTTCCACCGGCAAGCCCTTTGCACGGTCCACGTTCAGCCGTTTAATACATTGAATAGCTTGTCTGAGACCGTTCAATCTCCCAGAGTCCTAAGTCGGTTGGCTTTTCAGATAATTATATATTTATCCTATTTTTATGGATTTATCACCGACAGATGTACACGGTCTATCATTGGACCGTTCCATCATTGAGTGGTCTAACAATAGACCGTTTTATCCTTGAGAGTTCAACGGCATGTTGATCGGTCAGTTCGGTGGATAATTGGATAATTTCTATTTTTATTTATTTATCACCGACAGCATAGGACGGTCTAGAGATGGACCGTTCAATGGTTTGGGCGGCCTATCGCACGACTGTGTACATGCTCGAAACCTGTGGATTATGTAGATTTTCTCTCTCCATCCGTGGCTAAACCTCTAACTTTCTCCACCATTTTCTCCGCGGTTTCTCAACCAAATGGGATGTCGTTTGATTCTGGTGGAAGATAAAAGGTTTATCTATGATTTTTGTTTTATCATCTCAGATTAATATTCATTGAGAAATCCAATTTCGAGGTTAGACTTTCAAGGGTATATAAATAGTACCCTTAGTCCAAGCTTGAAAAGGGGGGAGATCGAAGGTCGACGGTGAAGCCCTACCGAATTCCAGAGCGACCTACAGTCAGGGAGGGAGGCTTTCTATGTCCACATAAGCCTCCGATTCAGGGAGTATTCGGTGTTTTTGAGTCTTTGTTTTCACAGTCCCACCATCCTTTTCGTCATTGCATGCATAGTTTTCCTTATTCCTTTCCACGTTTTTCACTCTTGCACTTCATTACACACACCCTCCTATTGTTTTCCATGCCCATAGGGGTTTAAAAACCCCCAGGTATTCCCTCATTCCAATTTATTATGTCCATTTTCCTTCTTTCTTATAGTTACTGCACTTCACAGTTCTGATCTTGGGTTTTCCTTTGTGTTTTCCACTGTGTTTTGTAGGTCAGCATCGCACTAGCACGAGGCCCATCCCCTCTGGCCGGCCGGAAGGGGTGGAGGTTCAGATCTTATGACTTAGTGGGTGGTGGAACAACGCGGTTTAGTTTCGCCTGTTTTAAGATGAAGGTGGTTCTTCACTAACCGCTCTGAGCCTTTACACGGCTCCCTTCGAACCGTTCTGCTGTCCACTGTTCTTCATCCCGCGTTCCTTCTCAGCACTGGTGAGCGGTCTGTCGATCGACCGTTCATTAACAGGACGGTTCTTCTTGAGCCGTTTATCTCTGCAGTGCAGCTTGCAGGCAAGTGTCTCCCCTTTTCCAAGGTACGGTGTATTTATTTACATTCGGAGCCTTGGTGGCGATCACAACCCACACACATTCACACCTCTCTGTCCTTCTAGTTTTATTTTGTTCGTGTCTTACATAGACATAGGAGAAGGATAAGGAAGGACCACAAAAGGAAAGGATCAAGTGGGAAGGACATATTTTCAATCAACAACAAGTATTGAAAATCAACTTCTAAGCTCTGTTTAAAAAACCCATATTTGTTTTAACCATATTTCCATGAATGAAAATAAAAAAAAATTAGTTTTGTTATTAGAATGTATATCCATTTTCATGCATATACATTGTTGATGAACCTTGACACTTGCATGTGGGAGATTATGGAATGCACCTCTCAACAGGTCTGCTGCACTCAGGTATACAATTTTGAAAACTTGACAAATTGGTTGAATCTAGTTTTATGTGATGAACTTGTCAAATTGGTTGAACCAAATTGAAGATCTTGAGAAATGTGATTGGCTATTGAATATTTCTCAATTTGAATTGCATAATCACATTTGAGTTTAACTGCACATCTGGTATATCAAATGGAGTCTGTGGAAAGTGGATTATGTCCACTTGGAAGCATTCCCTATGCGTTGAGCTGGGTCTTCGACTAAAATCTCCACCTCGTACCAGATCTTGAAAATCTTTGAGTAGCTTGTGATTGGTTGATTTGTGAATGAATCCTTAAACTGAGCTACTTAAATTGAAAATATGTTTCTGATCAAATAATCTAAACATTTGGCTTGTGGATGATCTCTCATTTCAAAAACTTGTGAAAGACTTTTGAAAATCTGTTTTGAACAATTTCTGAAAATTAGGTTGCATTGCTTAATTTTTGATGATGTATGCACCCTTATTCATAAAGGTCATGTCATGAAAGATGCTTGTTTGATTCATTAATAAAATGTGAATGCCATTTGTCTCACTGGTTTGAAAAACAAGCACTTGCATCTTGCCTTTGCATATTGCATTGCATTCTTATATCCTCAGATGCTGCATTGCATTAGAACTCATGCATTACATGCATTTAGTTCATTCAAATGAAAAATAGGCAAAACACTCACCCATCTTAAACTTTTTCATGAAATTAGAACCTTCAAATAAAATCTGAAATCTTGCATCACCTCGCATATGTGCATATCATTTTCTCCATATCATTCACATAGTGCATTTGTAAAATAAAGAATGAAGCTCATCGTGTGCATTGTTACATAGTTGGCATCTTAAGCATGCATATCTTTGGGGCCATTATCTCAAATTGCATATCTTTTCATCTTGCATTGCATATTGCATTAACTCCCAATATGTACTTGCATGCTTATATATGTTATTCACCCCCATCCCTTGGAATTTCTAGGACCTTATGCTTTCTTGATAAATAATGTTGCATTTGAGTCATTATTGGAGTGTTTCATGTTATACACTCTGGGAGAGTTCATATTTCAAAAGTACATCTATTTAGGGGGAGTTGCACTGTTATGTGTTCCTGATATTTTCGGTATACATGCTTAATCAAATTCATACACTTCTTGCACAATATGTGAAAACGAGTGTTAAAGATAAGGATATATGAATTTCTTTTCAACACTCTTGAAATGTGAAACTTGCTGCATGTATGTTGACGAGACAGTTGAGGAAAAAACTGCCTACCTATCATTGTTGAAAAATTTGGAATGAAAATGAAAGGCAGAGTAATACTCAGCCTCATTGAGTAAATTGGGCACATGTCACCTGAGACGTGATGTGTTTCATTTCTGAAAAGTGTTGACTAAAGTATCTCTATTCAAAATGAGGTGAAATGGTTAAGTAGTCTGAGTAACCGGGTATTCTGGCATGAGCCCCATGCGTCTACTCGCGTAAAAAAGAATTATTTGAACCTGATCACTCTTAGAAAAAACTCTTATTATCTTTGTGAAATCATTGAAATTTGGTGTCAAAATTTTTGAGGTAGAGCGAAGCCTCCAATATGCTGTTCTCAAAATTGAAGTGCAGTCTGTAAAATGTCTCCTTGTGTTGATCTGAAAATCTGAATATCCATATTACAACTATCGTTTCTCATGTTACTCACTTACACTCTTAGAAATTTGATTTAATATGTATTCAAAAAATTGATTGACTGCATTAACCATTGCATGGTTCTCTTATATAATTGCACAACCTCCTAGGTGCTATATATGAATATTCTGGTTGTCATGACTCTCATGCATCTTTCTTATCCCATTCCCTTCTTAAAGAAGTACGGGGAAACTGTGTTATATGTACATATATTTATCTGTATGATTGCATTGTTGTGCATCTCACATGTCATCACTTGCATATGTTGCACTTCATGCATTTCAAATCAAAATTTGAAAATTTGAAAAATGATGAAAATCCAAAAATTGACGGGACTTCAAATGGTATCAGACTTCAAATGCCTCAGACTTGCTCAATCAATTTTAGGCGTTGAATGGCCAATGAGGAGGAAGATTGGAATCATATTGATTTGTTGGTCTCAGGTCTACTCCTCTTCCCATGTCAGAATAATTCACCTTTTGGTATCACAAGAAAATAAACCAGCTTGTCCATGATTTGCTGTTGCTTCATCTGAATTTTGGGCTATTGCTGTTTCAAGGGGGAGAAAGATTTGCTCCTGCTTCGTTGGCTTCTTCCCGCTTTTTGATAATGTTGATATGGGCGAAAGATTTACATTATCCCACTTTTTGATAATGTCAAAGGGGAAGAAAGATTGATGATTGTGTGTGACAGGGGGAGATGAATATCTGTGTCATTATGTTGTATCATCATTAAGTTTGGCATCATCACTAAGTTTGTCATCATCAAAAAGGGAGAGATTGTTGTGTTAGGTTTTTGATGATAGCAAAACTGATTGTTGTGCTTTTGATGATAACTACACTTCCTGTTTGAATGATTGCATTGTTACTGATGACTGTACGCATTCATGTTGTTGAAATATCATTGAGATGACAAATGGCTTTTGAGGCTTAAACATGTTGAGTAGATGCCTTGCTACAGCATGTTGATTAGATGCATTGCTATATGGCCTTGACACTTGGTTGAAACTGTTGATTCTACAATAGGTTCAAGCCGACTCTAAATGAACAAGGCTCCTGTGAAATTCATGGTGTATTAACCTCGACTATCTTGCTTGCAGGATCAAACTTATAATCTCATGACAGTCACCTGATAAACCAAACATGTGGATAAGTACCTTGCTTTTCTACAATTCAACACAGGTGGTATATGTCATTAATTTACTGTAAAGAACCATTGGTAAGATTCTTACTTTATAATAGCATCAATCTCACCATGGGTATTCCATATACTTCTCTTTTATAGATTTCACTCATGGTAATTGAGGTTCACAATGGTTGCATGGATTGATAGCTTACAAGTTCAGTTTGAATGCATAAGTTCTTTGATTGCATAAGTTCTTCATTCCAATCATGGTCAAATGCTCAAATGGTCTAAACCTTCCTAATGCATAAATCAAGTTAAACCAAACCCAAAATGCATGGAATTGATGAAGACATGAAGCTCTTGACTTATGGACATGTCTCATTGGGCTAACTATTCATTTTTGCAGGTCTGGGCAACTTCGGTCGACCAATGGACCTTGGCCGGTCGACCAAAATTGACAGAACCAAAAAATCTCATCTCTACAGATTTTCGGTCTACCGCCACCATAGGGTCGGTCGACCGGTTTTGGCAGAATGCAAAAATATGAAGTCTGCAGATTTTAGGTCGACCGACCCAGGCGTTTCGGTCGACCGATAGCCCCGAAGCCCCCATTTTTGACTTTATGTTTCCAGCTCGTGGAGAGATTCCCTTCCCTAGTTGTGTAAGCCCACTACCTCCAATCAAGGAGGGACTTGTGGATCTGTTCTGGGGGTTGTCTCCTAACCTTCCAAGATCTATAAAAGATCTCATTGGGGTCATAAAACTCCAAGGGCTTCAAGGAAGAGATCCAAGAGGAGGCTATCCAAGGGAGAAGAGGGTACTGTAGCTCCGTGAACAGTACTTCGTGCAAGAGTTCATCATCCATCTCCAAGGTGATTCAAGCTCAATCTGAAGCTAGCAACCTCAAAGGAAGGGAAGAAGCAAGCAAGCAAGCAAGCAAGGATTCAAAGGAAGATTGTCCAATGGAGGAAGAAGAAGCAAGCAAGCAAGCAAGCAAAGATTCGAGAGAAGGCTGCTAAAAGGTGAAAGAATATTGTTTCTCAAGATCCATCTAAAGTCTTTCAAGCTCTACTCAAGTGAAGATTGAAGGCACATTCAAGATCAGCAGCATACATTCAAAGGGAAGCCAAATCAGGAGTTTTCTAAATTGTGCCTCATTGTCTTTGTGTTTTGGGTGTTATATTTGTGTTCCTCATAAACTGTAAGCACTTGTGTGTGTGTGGATTGTTTTGGATCCGTGGTCGTGTGTGTATGTCGTGTCTGATTCGTATGTGTATGTGGATCATCCTAGATCTACGTGTGTATGTGTGGATCTATCTAGATCCAGTCATTCTAGTGTATGGAGTGCTGCATCTGTCGCAGCGTGTGTGTGTGTTGTTGATCCGGTTGTCGGATCGTGTTGGAGACCACATCTCCGTGTGTGTGCGTGTGTGTTGGGATGCATCCCCATGTGTGTGTACGGGCATCATCCCGTGTGTGTTTGGAGCATCGTCTCCGTTTGGGATTTATCCCCGAGTGAAGCCTCACCGGGTTTGGTGAGGGGTGGACGTAGGATTGCCGCCGTTGCATCGAACCACCTTAAAAACCGTTGTGCATTGTGTTTTGAATTATGTGGTTTGGTCCTTTTCTTCTACCTCCATTCTACATGAGTGTTAGTGTAAATTGTTGTTCTGGATTTATCCACGTATATCTTGCATAATCCATATCATCATCAAATTAAGTTTGATAAATCCCATTTGTGAACAAACATATTTGAACCTCTTGATTAGCATTGCATCACATTCTTTAAAAAGGCCAAAAGTTTTCTTAAAATTTGTAAACACCCAATTCACCCCCCCTCTTGGGTGTCATTGATCGCGGGACTTCACTCTTTTCTGAAACCAGGTTTTCTTTCTTTGGTATCAAATATAGGAAGCACCCCGCTATTATTTCATCTCTTCACACTTGCAAACTTATCTTGCAAGGATGTGAAGCCTTTCTTACTTCCGTAATTACCACTGAATCCAAGGAGATTACCTTAAAAGTTATTCCTATCGTAAATGAGTTTCCTGATGTATTTTCATCAGATTTACCCGGTTTACCATCCGAAAGGGAAGTAAACTTCTCCATTGAACTCATTCCCGGAGCAGCACCTGTTTCAATAGCTCCCTACAGGATGTCCCCCACAAAACTTAAGGAATTGAAGAAACAGCTTCAGGAGTTATTGGACAAGGGATTCATTCTACCTAGCACATCCCCTTGGGGTGCGTCAATTCTATTTGTCAAAAAGAAAGATGGATCTCTCAGGCTATGTATCGACTACCGGCTACTAAATCAACTTACTATCAAGAACAAGTATCCATTGCCGCGTATCGATGAGCTCTTTGATCAGCTTTCAAGAGCAGAATATTTTTCCAAGATCAACCTCAGGTCAAGGTATCACCAACTCAGGATCAAGAAAGATGACATATACAAAACTGCCTTCAAGAGCCGTTATGGCCACTATGAATTTGTAGTAATGCCGTTCGGGTTAACTGATGCCCCAGTAGCATTCATACAACTTATGAATAATGTCTTCCATCCTTATCTTGACCAGTTTGTAGTCGTCTTTATTGATGACATCCTTATATACTTCAAAATAAGGGAAGAACATGAAGAGCACTTGAGAATAGCCTTGCAGACACTAAGAGAACACAAACTCTATGCAAAGCTTAGTAAGTGCAAGTTCTGGCTAAAGGAAGTCTCATTCCTCGACCATATTATTTCAAAGGAAGGCATCGCTGTTGATCCTTCTAAGGTGGAAGCTGTTAAGAATTGGAGCCGGCCAACGACCGTGTCAGAAGTAAGAAGTTTTCTAGGGCTAGCTAGCTATTACAGGAGATTTATTAAAGATTTCTCTAAGATCGCCGTTCCTTTGACTAGACTTACAAGAATAGAAAATCCTTTTATATGGTCGAAGGACTACGAGGAGAGTTTTCTAACTCTTAAGGATCACCTCACCAAAGCCCCTATTTTGACATTATCAATAGAGGATGGTGATTTGAAGTCTATACGGATGCATCTGGCTTTAGCCTAGGATGTGTTCTTATGCGAAATGGGAAGGTGATTTGTTATTTCTCAAGACAGTTGAAGCGTCATGAAGAGAATTACCCTGTGCATGATCTGGAATTAACTGCGGTTATTTTCGCTTTGAAAATTTGGCAACATTATCTTTATGGGGAGAAATTCATTATATTTTCATATCATAAAAGTCTAAAATATCTTTTCATCCAGAACGAGTTGAATATGCGACGACGCAGATGGTTGGAGTATCTCAAGGACTTCAACTTTACAATTCAATATCATCCAGGGAAGGTAAATGTTGTGGCTGACGTTCTTAGTAGAAGACCGAGGGCAACTCTAGCAAGCCTCAGGAAAGGTATGACTTGTCTTATCAAAGATTTCTCTCACTTAAATCTTGATATTGACAGGGAAGGAGATAGATGTATAATTGCCAATATAAGGTCTCAACCTACATTGATAGAGGATATAGTCAAATTACAAGAGAATGACCCTGCATTGATGGAGATCAAGGATAATGTTGATTTGAGACCAGAATTTTCTATCTCAAATGATGGAAGACTAATCTTTAAAGGTAGGATTTGTGTGCCAAATCATAATGATACTAAGAAAGTAATCATGGAAGAGGCACATAAGTCAAGGTATGCTGTAGCACCCCTGAAAAATTTAAGGAAATAAAATTCCTAAATAAATTAAACTTACATGAGAAGGACAAATAAATATAGTTAAGTTATAAATATAAACACTTAATGGGCCATGGTAATGATCATCTTGGTCCATTAACACAATATATGTAAATACCCAAACAATATGACCCATATATATAATAAGGACCCTTTTATATGCCACCCACGTAACCCCTATATATATATATATATATATATATATATATATATATATATATATATATATATATATATATATATATATATATGTTTATATCTAAACTAAATCCCACGTGAGAATTTCCACCAAAACCCAACCCAAACCCATATATTTATATCTAAACCAAAGCTCCGTTATATGCCTTCTCACATAGACACATTAACAAGCCCAAATACCACCATATATATATATGCGATAACGGTTCTTCACTACTAAAAACTTACACATATAAGGCAGAAAATAAAAGGCAGAAGTAAATTGTGACTTATATATTAAACGTTAAAAGACAAAAATAAAATCTACCTTCTATTAATATTAAATATCCTTTATTGAAGGCAGAATATTAAATAATGCCTTATAAATTTTAATAATTAGACTACACTATTAAAATTCTGCCTTTTATTCACCTTTGGAAACACCACCAATTTTTAATTTCCCTCCTAATAGAGATTCTTTCCCCCGCCTCCTCACCTCCCCAACTAACTCTCTCTCTCTCTCTCTCTCTCTCTCTCGTCTTCCCCTCTTTCCCATCGTGGAAAGGTTCTTCCCAACACAGCCACGGTCATAATCATCGTCGCCGGTAGCAGTCGCCTACCTGCTTCCCCGCCCACCGACAGCAGCGCCCTAGTTCCCCGCCTCCGATAGCACGGCTACCTGCTTCCCCGCCATCCGGTAGCAGCGGCCTGTAGCGCCATCCGCCGGTAGCAGCCGCCGGCAGCCCCGCCCACCAATAGCAGACGTCGGCTTCCTCGCCTCCGGTAGTAGCTTCATCTTCCCTGTCACAGCTTGTAGCAGGTGCTCCTTCACCGCCTCAGGTAGCAGCCCCACCAAGTTCCCCTGCTTCATAGGTAAATGAAGTAACTGTGCTCAATTTTTTATTAGGTTAAACAAAAAACGTTTGTAAAGGCCAACACGCTCCTATACCGAGAGGCCAAATAGCAGAGACAAAAAATGACCCTCCTATGCTATGGTACTACTGGACATACTTGATAACAAATTGCGGATTCGGACTGCCAATATCTTAGTGAGAAAGCTATCTTCGGAAGCAAAATTAGAACAAGCAACATTCTTTTTTCATAACATGTGGACTATTTAATCTATGCTGCTTTTGTAAATGCATGCTATGACGACAACAAATACTCAATTGCCACAGATTTAATAGAGTGGATCTCAAGTGTGGTTTAAAGAGCCCTGTGTGCAGTCTGCAGTCATAGGGATACCTCTCATCTGCCATTTTTATCGGTCGTTTATAGAATTTGATCAGTCCGAAAGTGAAGATGATTGGAATTTACAGTATTATAGGAATTGATTTGTCATATTTATATATAGAGATCAACTCAACATGTAGAAGACAGGATCATCGATAATAGGGGTTGGTAATTAAAGTGGACATTCATCATCTCTGTTTAAGCACTATTAATAGCGCATGCAATAATCTAATTACATTAATAACCACCTGACTATATATATATATATATATATATATATATAAGTAAGTATGCATGCAATATAGGTAAAGCTCATATATAATTATCCAATTAATCTTCCATTCATGTCACGTGTGTATTAAGAAGGGAGGTGGCTCCTCATCATGCATGTAGAAAATGGATAACCTATCCCTTAATAGGTTTAGTGATTCCTTCGTAGTTCCTTTATCTGAAAATGCATGAGCTAATTAACAGCATCTGTCTCGTGGCGTAGATTAATTATAAGGTCAGTCTTAATTACACACTTAAACAATTTGAATTGACATAAACAATGTTTCAGAATTGTTCATCGAGTAGCTGGACAGCTGTCAATGGGTACGTGCATGGAGGCCGAGCAGACAAACGTAAAACTGTGAAACTGGATCCAATCAATAGGAATGGATTGTGTTACATTTGGAATCAGAATTTCCATCAATTAGATCCTGGAATTAGTCAATAAATGGATTGCCGGATGCTAGCTTTTCTTATGTAATTATTTCCTTTTTTTTGTTACATTTACTATGGTCTGGGACAGGGGGAGGCATAGAGAGGGCGCTCTATAATTTATTATAAATCGGGGCAGGTGATCCACCTAATTAACAACCTGTATCGTGCGCCCTCGCACGCAGATCGACCTGCGCGGTCAGGTCGCGGGGTTCGGGCTCCACACTCTAACAATCTCCCACTTTTGACATCGAGACGTATTACATTGAGTGTGTCTAGTGTTTATGTTCTTCTATGATTTTTCTGCACAATATGATCAGCTAGATGTGGACAAGCGATCCAAAGTTTCTTAGTTCGATAGATTTTATCTTAAAGATGTTCCATCTTTTGTAGAATTTCATGTAAGCAAAATTTGTGGAATGCATTTCTAGGAATATCTGCATGACTTCCAGTATTTGATATATCTTCCATGCGTTTTGTCAACGGTGTCTATAGTGTGACCCTGAGATCAGAGAACATGTGTTTATCTTTTGTCTTTGTCTGAGTTTCTAGAATGTTAGAATATAAAATTAGACAAAAATGATGATGTCTTGTGCGTCTTGTCTTTCCATCTGATGCATATCGTGCCACAGAAAACTTGTTATCCATATGAGATCTACAAGCTTTTGTTGGTTTATGTAAAAATGAACAATTTATTTACTCCCTCCTTCAAAAAAGTATTTGTTTTCAACCTATAAATTTTTTGCCTTGTTATCTGACACATGTCATGTTTATTTTCCAGCCATATTTTTGAATAGGCAAAGGGGTACAATGACTAATTTGTCCTGATAATTAGAAAGGCCTTTTACCCAGGCCATTAGAGAAAACATCGTGCCCAAGACATCTCACCCACCAAACCAAGAACATGATCCATCTCATTAGCACATATGATATGGGTGACACCATAATGAATATCTAATATGAGAGTAAATGCATGTGCTTTTCCACCGGAATAATCTTCTTTATGTTTTGAGGAACACATGTTTATGTGATGTGTCTAAAGTCTAGACACATCTAGTCAACTTTTTAATATTTCATATTGGGAATCCAAGCTCTCTACAACTTTCTTCTTTGAACATTAGACTCTATTACTATAGTCTGGGTGTTTCTTTTTGACCCAGAATTTGTCAATTACTATATTTTTCAATGTTGTAGGTTATTTCAAGAAAGGTGTGAGTTGAGGGCCTCAAATTGAGATTATCGTCCAATTAAAGCTTAAAGTTGAGACCATCGTAATCTTATAAAGGTATGTGATCCAGCGAGCCTGGGTGGTGGCTCATTTTATTTTTGAATTTGATAGAAATCCAGCGAGCCTGGGTGGTGGCTCATTTTATTATTGAACTTGATAGAAATCCAGCGAGCTCGCTGGGTGGTGGCTCATTTTATTATTGAATTTGATAGAAATCCAAGGCTCATTTTATTATTGAATTTGATAGAAATCCAGCGAGCCTGGGTTGTGGCTCATTTTATTATTGAACTTGATAGAAATCCAACGAGCCTGGGTGGTGGCTCCTTTTATTATTGAACTTGATTGAACTTGTTATAGATTTTTCATACATGAGTAACTGTTTATAATTTTATATATTCAGGTCTACCTGTTAAGATGGATAGAAGTTGGATAAGTAAGTCTCGTAATAGTCCAGAATACTTAAGTGGGGTGGCTGAATTCTTGAAGGTTGCCATAGCAAATGCAAGATCAAATAATATCATTAGATGTCCATGTAAACATTGTTGCAACCTTGCATTATTATCACCAAAGGAAGTTGTTGAACATTTACTATTCAAAGGTATGATGTTGTCATACACTATCTGGACATTTCATGGAGAAAAAAGAGTAATGCAACATACTGATATTGCATCATCAAGTAATAATATAGTTGGTGAAAATATGTATGGAATGATTCATGATGCTTTTGGAGTTCCCTTGGTACATGAGAAAGATATGGAGCAACAAAATGAGATTGGAAATAAAATTGGTATTGATGCTGAAAAATTTTATAAGTTGTTGGAAAATGCTGAAAAGGAGTTATACTCGGGATGTAAGAAATATAGCAAACTTTCATTTCTTGTTAAGTTGTTTAACATAAAATCTCTTTATGGGTGGTCTGATACATCTGTCACCGCACTATTAGAATTATTGAGAGATGCATTTCCACAGCCCAATGAAATACTTCAGACTTTCTATCAAACAAGAAAGATGATAAAAGATCTGGGACTTGATTATGAAAAAATAGATGCATGTGAAAATGATTGCATGTTATTTTGGCATGGAACAAAGACTGATGGTTTACACAAGTGTGCAGGATGTGGTTCAAATAGATGGGATATGAACAAAGGAAAAAAAACATCAAAAAAAATATTACGCTATTTTCCTTTAATACCAAGATTACAAAGGTTATACATGTCTTCAAAAATAGCCTCCTTTATGACATGGCATGCAGAAGGTCGCACAAAAAATGATGGAAAATTGAGACATCCAGCTGACTCTATAGTCTGGCAAGATTTTGATCGTGAACATATATCATTTTCATCAGAGATTCGTAATGTGAGACTTGGTTTGGCAAGTGATGGGTTTAACCCATTTAGATCATTATCAAGTACTTACAGTATATGGCCTGTTGTTTTAATACCTTATAATTTGCCACCATGGATGTGCATGAAAGAATCCAATTTGATTTTGTCTTCTATCATACCTGGTGAGAAGTCACCAGGAATGAAAATTGATGTATATCTTCAGCCTCTTATTCATGAATTGAAATTACTATGGCATGAAGGTGTGGAGACGTACGATGTTGTTAGAAAAGAATTATTTAAGATGCAAGCTGTTATATTGTGGACCATTAATGACTTTCCGGGGTATACTTATTTATCTGGATGGAGCACTAAAGGTGAGAAAGCTTGTCCTGTATGTAATGATGAGACTGAAGGACAATGGTTAAAGCATTCTGGTAAACATTGTTACATTCATCAACGACAGTTTCTTAAATCAAATCATAAATTTCGCACTCAATGTTCTGCTTTTGATGGAAAAATTGAATTAAGAGAAAGACCTAGAAGACTATCTACTGTTGAAGTGATGGAACAATTGAATTCGTTTAAGCAAACAGTTGGGCAAAAAAGAAAATCTAAAGGTCAACAATCATATAAGACAGGATGGAGGAAAGAAAGTATCTTCTTCCAATTGCCATATTAGAAAACCATAGAATTACGTCATAACTTGGATGTGATGCACATTGAAAAGAATGTATGTGAGAGTTTGATATATACTTTTTTAGATATTGAGGGTAAATCAAAGGACAATTACAATGCTCGTCTTGATTTACAAGAAATGAAGATAAGATCATCACTCCACCCATATGTGAACAGTGTAACCAATAAATTGTGTCTACCTGCTGCTTGTTTTACAATGTCAAAGGAAGAGAGAGTTGACTTTCTTCGGGTGTTAAAAGCTGTAAAAGTTCCTAGAGGATATGCTTCTAATATCTCACAATGTGTGCAAGTTGAAGGGAGGAAAGTTATGGGATTGAAAAGTCATGATTGTCATATTTTATTGCAACAGCTACTTCCGATTGCTCTTCGGAAAGTATTGCCAGCACATGTTATTTCCACTTTGACTGGTTTGTCCTCATATTTTAGGAATATTTGTTCAAAAGAACTTGATGTTGACATATTGTCTAAAATAGATTTAGACATAGCAGAAGTGCTTTGTAACATGGAAAAAAAATTTCCACCATCTTTCTTTGATGTGATGGTACATCTAGTAGTGCACTTAGCTGAAGAGGTCACTTTAGGTGGTCCAGTTCAATATCGCTGGATGTACTTTGTTGAGAGGTATGAATTTCTATTTTTAATAGTGTTGACATTTTTAAATTTATCACAGTGAAGATATTATAATTTAGATTATATTTAATTTATGTAGGTTTCTTATGACATTGAAGTCATATGTTCGTAATAGAAGATATGTGGAGGCATCAATTGCTCAAGGTTATTTGGCAAAAGAGTGTATGAATTTTTGTTCAAGATACTTAAGTGACAATAGTGAAGGAAGTGTTAAGAATGTGATAGTTCAAGAAAATGGTGGTAATGATCACATTATAGTCCCTAGATTTGAAATATTTGCATGCGACGGTCGCCCTCTTAAAGGAGGGGGTTGGAGGGATTTAGATGATCCAACGATGCAACCAGCTATCAGATATGTCTTGTTTAATTGTGATGCATTGAAACCATATATTGAGTAAGTATTTTAATTGCTTATTACAATCTTATCATATTATTAGTATTATTTTTGTTATTAAAGTCATAACTGTTACATGTACATAGGAAACATATCAATGAGTTAAAAGCAATCAATATTGGTGCTACACCAAAGGATATTGATGGCATTCATTTCAAGGAGTTTCCAAGGTGGTTTAAAAATCATGTAAGTTAATTCTATATGGCTATGTATAATTAAATTTTATTTCAATATGTGAATATCATTCTTTATTTTTTGTAGGTGTATGAGTTTTGTGTTGGTTTGAATGAACAAGCATCAAAAATGCTTAGATGGTTAGCAAAGGGACCATCAAATCGGGTTCGATATTATACAGGTTTTGACATTAATGGGATAAGATTTCATACTCAAGAGAGAGATAATAGAGGAAAATGTCAAAATAGTGGAGTTCTTGTAACAGCACAAACTCCGGATCAAGGAATGGTGTCTTATTATGGAATTGTCAAAGATATGATATATTTGGATTACTATGGACAATTTGGTATTGTTTTATTCAAATGTGATTGGATAAATATTTTTCATAAAGATGGGCTCAAGGTGGACAAACATGGTTTTACTCTTGTGAATCTTAATTGTCTTTTACGTACTGAAGAGCCATTTGTGTTTGCTTCTCAAACCCAACAAGTTTTTTATATAGGCAATCCACGTGAAAAGCCTTGGCATGTAGTTGTGCAAACAAAGCCACGAGATACATATGCTATGGGAGATAAAAAAAATGATGATATAATTGAAACTTTACTTCAAAGCACTACACACAAGGAGAATGCCATAGAAAATATTTTAGCTGAAATTGGAGAAATAGATATTTCAAGGAAAGATATAGATGCAAGAGAACTTGATTGGTATGTTCTATCTTTTTAATCTCTTTATGTAGCTTTTCTTGATTAGTATAATAGAACTTGATTAGTATGATTGATTTTTATTTATCTCTATGTACAGATTTTTAAAGTGATGGATAGAACTAGAGTCACTCGTAAGAAAGCTAAGGAGATTGCAAATCGTGAACAACAAAGTCAGATCAATTTTCAGAGTGACTCTCATCCTGCATTACAAACATCACAAGTCCAAGTTGGAAATGCATCACACACTCCTGCAAATTTGAATGATGAAAATTTAATTCCTTCAACACAAATAAATACGTCATCTTCAAAAAAGAGAACTCGTGGTCTAACAATGAAAAGGAATATATACAATATGCCACCTGGACAACGTCTTAAACTTGAGTTTGATGAGCTAAATAGACCATTTGGTACCAATGCTATTGGATTTGCACATTTTTTAGGTAGTATAACTCGCAATGGTGATTTACTGCCAATTGATGTATTCGATTGGAGATACATGCAAGAACAAAATATCAATGAATGTTTAGAATTAGTGAAGGTAATTTACATTCCATCTGATTTTGTTATTTTCATAGTAATTTATCTCTCAAAATACTAATAAATTTATTATTTATTTTGTAGTCGAAGTATGAACTTGATGATCATCACGAGAATTATGTGGTTGCCTCGCTAGCTAAGAAGTGGAAAGATTACAAGGAAAGATTAAAGAAAGATTATTTCAATCCCGATGGGGATAATCCATGTCCACACCAATTTATAGTCGAGGAACAATGGAAGAATTTAGTCCAACATTGGAAAGGTGATACTGCAAAGGTAAAAATTTTGTCAGAATTATGTGTTATGAAATATTTATTTTTAATTTGTCATAATTAATATTTTTTTGATAATTTATAAAGAGAATTTCAGAGATCAATAAGAGAAATCGTGCAAAACAAGGGATGATTTCTACGACGGGACCAAAGAGTATTGCTTTCCGACAACATGACTATGTAAATCTTATCTTATTATTTATGCTTGATTTATATATATTTTTTATTTTGTTAAAATTTCTCTATATGAATGTATAGTTATTATTAACTTGAAAATTTTTTATGACTGAAGGAGGAGCAAATTGGACAAAAAATGTCACTGATCCAAACATTTAAGATGATGTATACAAAGAAGAATGGAGAGCCATCCACTGACCTTGTAGCCGAAAAAATTGTATGTGTTTATATTCTTGCAAGTTCATATCATATTTTTTTATCTTCCAATTTTGACTAACATATATGATTATATTTTATTTTTAGGTTGACATAGATAAAATAGTAGCAGATCATTCTACAGATGATTCTGTGAATGTTGTCATTGCAAATGAAAATGAAATCTTAACTCAAGTGTTAGGAAAAGAACATCCAGGCAAACCTAGATGTTATGGTTCATTTGTCACTTCTACGGATATATATGGCTCAAAGAAGAAATGTGGTAAGTTTGCACATGATTGTCAAGCTGCATGTGAAATGAGAGAAGAATTTATTTCTATGAAAAATAAAATGCTTGAGATGGAAACAAATTACAAATCTTTACAAGAACAGTTGCAAAATGTGATCAATGGAAGAAATGAAGATGTATGTATTTCTTGTATACATTTTTAATTCAATATTTCTAAAGATTTGTGGAGTTTATATTTTTCTCTTCTATGAAATTACAAATATAAATTTTCTTTTGAGTTTTAAGTTGTTGTTGGAAATAATGATGCCTTAGATGAGAGATCTAATAGGGACAATGGTGTTAATCATGCTACAATAGCTCGCTCTTCTGCTGGTAGTTATGTGGTTCCTTCACCAGTAAGTATTTTATAAAGTTATGAAATGTGACTTCAGATGATCTTATATATTTATTATTTAGTGAGATTTAGTTTCAACTTAATCAAATGATGGTCTTTTTATATTTGCAGCCCCGTCAACCAAGTGATCGCAATAATGTTGAACAAGAAGAATCGGTATGTTGTATATATGCGTTTATAATCTATGTTTAATAAAATAAATGTTTTATTATTTATTGTTATTTAATTAATTTTCATATCTTTTATGAAAAGAGCATGTGCTATCTACTTGGGTTTACTTTTGATCGAGTGGCCGAAGGAAAAGTAATTAGCAAGGATCCAGAAAAAAAGGTGGATAGACAATCTTTGGGTGATGAATATTATGAAATTCACGTGACTAAAGTCTTATGTCCTAATATGAGGTTGCCTACAAACTTGCGAAAAACATTGAGACAATGCAAAGGAAAGTATATTCCATGGATTAAAAATCTTGTAAGTTCTTAGTGCTTTAATTTACAAAATTTATATGATGTTTTTATTATTTTTTCATACTTAAATTTTATTTCAGTTGCTCGAGAAGAATGATTAACTAAGAGATACTCCGTATAACTACATGATCTCTTATGTCACTGTAAGTATTTTATAAATTTTGTATAAAATGTGTCTATTTCATAGTAACTTTTCTAATGTCTTTTTAAAAATGGTTGTTGATCTTTTTGTAGGTACTTTCAAGAGAAGATGATGAAGAATGCTTATAAAGTTATGAAGATTATGTGGTTGATTTGGATAGTTGTGGACATTTTTTTGAAGATGTATAAATAGAGTTGTGTATGTCAAATGCACTTTGAGTGCATATTATCAGAATCATATGGATATCATATTGTGGATGTCATGTTACGAAGAGTTGTGGACTTCTGACTTTGTATCTTTTTGTCATTTGATATTATATTTTAAATTTTACAATCTTCTTTTGTGAGAGAATAGTTTCATTCTATATTTAGAGAAAATTTATATTTGTCATCAAATTTTATTTATGAGAATTTTTTAAGAAGAACTATCATTAAATATAACAGGTTATATGGAGAAAAAAACTCCTTTTAAAAGATAATAGTTTATATTTTGAAGTTAGTATAGAAGGTGAAAAATTTTACCTTCTAGTGACTTATTTTGACAACTTATAAGGTAAAAAAAATTGCCATCTAAAAGAAATAGAAAGTAAAAATATGTCTTCTATATAGATCTTAGAAGGCAAAAATTAGCGTCTTCTAAAAAAAAATAGAGGGCGCATATAAATGCCTTCAATCACGAGTTTATAAGGCAGACAAAAATTACCTTCTAAAACTTTCATTTCTACCTTTTAAAGTTTCTGCCTTCTAAAATTTACTTTCCGCCTTCTATTTACATAGAAGACAGTGGCATAGAAGGCAGAATATAATCCGCCCTCTTTTCGCCTTCTAAGACTTTAAAAGGCGAATTTTGACACTTTAAAAGGCAGAAAAAAATTGCCTTATATTAATATTTTTCTAATAATTTGGAGGGCATGAAAAAATATCGAAAGGTAAGAGACGCTATGGTTTTAGGCGTGGATTTCATAAGAGATGACTTAATAAGAGCCGTCATTTTATTCTAAAATGAATAGTGCCAAATTTTAATTTAAGAATTTTTGAAAACTAATTACATGGAAAAATAGAGAAAAATGGAAAACTCATAACCCTAAAATTTCTCAGCTAGATCACGTCAAATAAAAAGAATAAAAATCCTTAAAGATTGTAACACTTTAAAAATAAAACGTGAAATGTTGAATAACGCCCGTACCAAGGGCGTTATTTCTTGAAAAACGCCTATTAAATAGACACCAATTCTTAGAATGTGGCTTTGGCATGGACGTCAATTTCTTAAATCAAAAATAAGGAAACTTTTGTTCGAACCAGGAGGTCATTGGAATTTTTGTTGAAATAATTATTTAGTAAGGATAATTTATGGGAAAGTCTCGATACTAAGATGACTCTGAATAGGAAGTTTAAATCTCACTCAAACTCCAACTCTCTAGTCGGTTCTCAACCCTATAGGATCTCCAAACCCTATAAATACCAACCCCTTCGAGCCAATCTATTGGCTTTTCTCTTCTTTCTCTCTGCTTCGTGCTACTGCCTGTGGCGAGAAGCATCTTACTGCTTCTTATTATTCTTCTTCTACGGTTATTGCTGCTAGTTTTTCCCTACCGTGTGTGCGTGAAGACCAACGCGGAGACTTCTCCCCCTGCCCTGCGTGAAGGGAGCTTTTGCTCCTCATCCCTTCTTCTTCTGTCGTGGTCGTAACAAGAGGAGCTGCTGCTTCTTCCTTCTTGTTGTTTCGCCTGAAGACTTCCTCTTCAGTTTACGGCTACTAATGCGGTTATATTCATTCCAATCGTCTATCTTTCTCTCGTTCGATCGTTGTTCTAGGCAAACCCAACAGGTAGGTGTTCTCTCTGACTGCCAAACTTAATTAATAAAGATAATATAGGTTTTTACTATCATAAACAGCATGTTGTATCACGTGTTTGAGTTCATAATCTTTAGTTTTCTGTAGGTGTTCTCTCTGATGGCTAAACAAGTATTTAACAAGCTTCTGTAATCATGTTAAGCATGCATATAGGTCTGTAATAAGTACATATTTCGTTCTTGATTGAGGGTTATTTATTTTACTGCAAGAATGAAAATGACGACCCAATCTAGGGCGTCATTTTAATTCAACGACCAACCAATCAGTCATCAATTATATAGAAGTTAGTTATGGAGTTTTCGCATTAATAGTTTGTTCATGGGTATCAGAGTATCCGTTGGCCATGAAAATTTATGGGCGTACTATTGGGGTGGAGACCGAGGTAGTGAAAGTGGTTGCACTATTTTTCGTGCCCCCTATCTCAAGATCCCCCGTCTCTCAACGAAAAATTATTTTGAACGTCTGGTTAGGTAGAGTTTTTCGAGCCCGTCATTTCGGTATATTATAAGCTAGATTCCGACACGGTTACGTATAAAAACAGGAGGTTTGAAAATATAATTTTTTTGAAATAACAACCCACAAACAGTCGTCATATTAAAATTGGACGCCACTGTACCGTGGCATCAGATTAACACACACACACACACACACACACACACACACACACACACACACACACACACACACACACACACACATATATATATATATATATATATATATATATATATATATATATATATATATATATATATATATATATCATGTATGTATATATATATATATATATATATATACATATATCATGTATGTATAACTTTGAAAATCCATATTTATTAAAATATGTAACAGAAAATTATAAAAAATATATATTTAGAATCCTTGTATTTTTCTCCTAATTATCATATATTCTATTTCCTTAAATTATTTTAAATAAATCAATGTGTCTTTGAATGTATGTTTTTGAAATCATTCAATTAAATTGATATAAATGTGAAATCTTGTTAAATAAATTAAATTAAAAATCATAAAATTAACGTCCCTCCAAGAGGACGCTAATTAATAAATGACGTCACCCCTGGGCGTCAAATAATATAAGTTTATTTAATTATAGTTAATTATAGAATTGGATGGACATGAATTCTATAATTAACGTATTCATGTTCTCACCGTTTTCTTCCGATTTTGACCCATACCGCGGGTCTTCTGGCACTCTCATCTCACGTCCGTAGATGGAGTCCCTATTTCATGATTGGTTCACGTATACACCTCAACTCTCGGTGACATACGAGCCCTCCGTTGGACATTCCGTTCCTTCGGACTAGCAAGTTAGTCATTGAGACCTCCATAAGACTCCGCTAGCCTTGGATTCCCTCAAGGCAGCCGAGCAGGTTGTACCCTTTAAACCCATGTTACTACTTGATGGCCATGTCACTCTAATGAAACATGGTATACCGGTCCTCATGACATACTTTTGGACGCCATGAGATTATTTTGAACAAATAGAATGGAAAATCATGCCATTGATATTTCTGGAAAGATTGCGTGCCTACCTTGCCTTACGACCAAGTGACCACATGAAGTATTGTTAACCGGTTCATCTCGAAATTTTCTCGAGTTAGATATCATGCATAATCATGGTCATTTTCTCTAGCGTTCTATGACACTGGGATCCTTGGAATCTATTCTTAATTGAGAACATAACCCTTTGACTCTGTATTTGGCCATATCTGATTCTGAAATATTAAAGGGCTCTGGGTCAGCGACTTTTCAGTGCCATGTAGGACGGGAGTCCAATTCTGTAAACCATGGGAATTCTGGGTGTGGCATTGCACCAAACTCTATACATCTGTTATTCTGTTATTCTGTAAACTCTGTTAATTCTGTTAATTCTGTTATTCTGATATTTTGTTGTTCGGTTATTCTGATAATTTAGATATTCTGCTAGATTGTTTAATTCTGCTTATATTTATTGAAACTCTGTTATATTCTGGCCAATTCTGAAGTTATGTTCATCTAAGTATCTGTCCTTGTTATATTCTGATAGCTTGTCCTTGACTCTGTATGGGAATTCATCCCTATTTCTCTTGAGCTCGTATCCGCCTTTGACTTTGATATTCATCTTTTCTATTAGATTGATCTTCATGATTTTCTAGTTCCATGCATTGCATCGTCACGAATACGAAAATTGGCTAATCACTTATATTCTGCTTGATGAGAGATGTAATTCTTACTGAGTGTTTCGCTCACTTGCCTATCTTTAACGTTTTTCAGATAACGACATTGAAGATAGTCCATCAGATGGGGAAGGGCAAGAGTGAAGAGTGTAATGGAGAATCGTGTCGGTGTCTTTTATTCTTTCTTTGAGTCTCGTCATGTTATTTGAGTCCTTTCTCTTAATTAGAATGTAATAGTGAGTCCTTCCCACACTTATGTAAGTTGAGTCAAGATATGTAATTTGAATATTTGATTATCAATAAAGATTAAATTGGCTCACATTGTCCAGTGTGTAATTTTGGGTCTTATGTTTGCTCTGATCATTCATGATTGTATCACTGCCGCGTTCCGAACTACACGTTCCGCTGCTATCGGTTCGGGGCGTGACAGTTTGTGGTATCAGAGCCTAGGTATATTAAATCCTAGGTCTTGACTATAGGTTGCCATAAGTTCTAGGGTCAATCCCATTATTGCCCGGTGAGATTGGGTAGAACCTTGGGTTAAGAGCTAAAAATGAATTAAAATACTAATAAGATTAGTTTATGATGATAGCTTAGTAAAATTTCATGAGAATGACTTGGTAATCTTACCTGAGATTGTGTGTGTCTTGTAGAACTAGATAGATAACAATGGCCGCCGAGCGTGCCCAATGGCGCGAAATGCAAAGGACAGTACAAGGTTTGACCCAGGCTCTTCCGCGGGTAGCCGAGGGTGGAGCCAATCGTGGAGCTGGAGAGTTACATCGTGAGTTCCGGAGCCTCAATCCCCCTATATTTAGTGGAACTCCTGATCCTGATGTGGCGGAAGATTGGACTAAGGAGATGGAAAGAATCTTCCGAGTAATGCAATGCTCGGATCAAGATAAGGTCCTTTTAGCAACATTTCAACTTGAGAAGGACGCAAGGGCTTGGTGGGAGTCCGTGGAAGCCACCTTGCCAAATGAACCTGTAGCATGGGTAGAATTCTTAGAGCACTTCAATGAGAAGTATTTCTCAGAGAGAGTTCGGGAGAGAAAAGCGGGAGAATTTACCTCACTTAAGCAAAGAAGTATGTCTATGGCAGAATATGAGGCCCAGTTCTCGAGGTTGTCACGGTATGCGCCTCATTTGATCATGACAGAAAAGATGAAAGCTAGGAGATTCTTGAATGGGTTAAGACTCCAATATATACCCCAATTAGCACCAATGGATATTCACTCATATGCCGAGATGGTTAAGAGAGCTCAGCTATTAGAAGATGCCATGGAATTATCTGACAAGGTCAAGGCTAGAATGAAAAAGAAAAAGGTAGATAATGGTAACAAAAGGCCCAATAATGAGAATGGAGTTCCGAATGGCAAGAAGCCTAAAGGAGAGAAGTGCAAGCATTGTGGGAATGAGGGTCATCAATCCAAGAAGTGTCACTGGAAGAGTGGAGCTTATTTTCGTTGTGGAAGCCAAGAACATAAGGTAGCCAACTGTCCCCTTCCAAAAGATCAACCTCAACTGGCAAAGGATCGCAATAACGAATCGCGTCAAGGTCAATTGCAAGCAATAAGATAAATCGAACCTGCTGACAATGAAGTAACTAGAGGTATCCCTTAACATTGGCCTAGTTCATTGGGTTGTTTTATTAGCATGCCTAGATGATTTTGTCTTATGAATCGAAACTAGAACTAGATACCCCACTGATATAGATTGGAGATGATTTTCAGTAGAATTTGGGGACCAAATTCTTTTAAGTGGGGGAGGGTGTAGCACCCCTGAAAATTTTAAGGAAATAAAATTCCTAAATAAATTAAACTTACATGAGAAGGACAAATAAATATAGTTAAGTTATAAATATAAACACTTAATGGGCCATAGTAATGATCATCTTGGTCCATTAACACAATATATGTAAATACCCAAACAATATGACCCATATATATAATAATGACCCTTTTATATGCCACCCACGTAACCCCTATATATATATATATATATGTTTATATCTAAACTAAAGCCCACGTGAGACTTTCCACCAAAACCCAACCCAAACCCATATATTTATATCTAAACCAAAACTCCGTTATATGCCTTCTCACGTAGACACATTAACAAGCCCAAATACCACCATATATATATATGCGATAACGGTTCTTTGGAGGGCATGAAGAAATATCGAAAGGTAAGAGACGCCATGGTTTTAGGCGTGGATTTCATAAGAGATGACTTAATAAGAGCCGTCATTTTATTCTAAAATGAATAGTGCTAATTTTCAATTCAAGAATTTTTGAAAACTAATTACATGGAAAAATAGAGAAAAATGGAAAACTCATAACCCTAAAATTTCTCAACTAGATCATGTCAAATAAAAAGAATAAAAATCCTTAAAGATTGTAACACTTTAAAAATAAAACGTGAAATGTTGAATAACGCCCGTACCAAGGGCGTTATTTCTTGAAAAACGCCTATTAAATGGACACCAATTCTTAGAATGTGGCTTTGGCATGGACGTCAATTTCTTAAATCAAAAATAAGGAAACTTTTGTTCGAACCAGGAGGTCATTGGAATTTTTTTTGAAAGAATTATTTAGTAAGGAAAATTTATGGGAAAGTCTCGATACTAAGATGACTCTTAGTAGGAAGTTTAAATCTCACTCAAACTCCAACTCTCTAGTCGGTTCTCAACCCTATAGGATCTCCAAACCCTATAAATACCAACCCCTTCGAGCCAATCTATTGGCTTTTCTCTTCTCTCTCTCTGCTTCGTGCTACTGCCTGTGGCGAGAAGCATCTTACTGCTTCTTATTATTCTTCTTCTACGGTTATTGCTGCTAGTTTTTCCCTGCCGTGTGTGCGTGAAGACCAACGCGGGAGACTTCTCCCCCTGCCCAGCGTGAAGGGAGCTTTTGCTCCTCATCCCTTCTTCTTCTACCGTGGTCGTAACAAGAGGAGTTGCTGCTTCTTCCTTGTTCTTTCGCCTGAAGACTTCCTCTTCAGTTTACGGCTACTAATGCGGTTATATTCATTCAAATCGTCTATCTTTCTCTCGTTCGATCGTTGTTCTAGGCAAACCCAACAGGTAGGTGTTCTCTCTGACTGCCAAACTTAATTAATAAAGATAATATAGGTTTTTACGATCATAAACAGCATGTTGTATCACGTGTTTGAGTTCATAATCTTTAGTTTTCTGTAGGTGTTCTCTCTGATGGCTAAACAAGTATTTAACAAGCTTCTGTAATCATGTTAAGCATACATATAGGTCTGTAATAAGTACAGATTTCGTTCTTGATTGAGGTTTATTTATTTTACTGCAAGAATGAAAATGACGACCCAATCTAGGGCGTCATTTTAATTCAACGACCAACCAATCAGTCGTCAATTATATAGAAGTTAGTTATGGAGTTTTCGTATTAATAGTTTGTTCATGGGTATCGGAGTATCCTTTGGCCATGAAAATTTATGGGCGTACTATTGGGGTGGAGACCGAGGTAGTGAAAGTGGTTGCACCGTTTTTCATGCCCCCTATCTCAAGATCCCCCGTCTCTCAACGAAAAATTATTTTGAACGTCTGGTTAGGTAGAGTTTTTCGAGCCCGTCATTTCGGTATATTATAAGCTAGATTCCGACATGGTTACGTATAGAAACGGGAGATTTGAAAATATAATTTTTTTGAAATAACGACCCACAAACGGTCGTCATATTAAAATTGGACGCCACTGTAGAGTGGCGTCAAATTAACATATATATGTATATATATATATCATGTATGTATATCTTTGAAAATCTATATTTATTAAAATATGTAACAGAAAATTATAAAAAATATATATTTAGAATCCTTGTATTTTTATCCTAATTATCATATATTCTATTTCTTAAATTATTTTAAATAAATCAATGTGTCTTTGAATGTATGTTTTTGAAATCATTCAATTAAATTGATATAAATGTGAAATCTTGTTAAATAAATTAAAGTAAAATCATAAAATTAACGTCCCTCCAAGAGGACGCTAATTAATAAATGACGTCACCCTTGGCCGTCAAATAATATAAGTTTATTTAATTATAGTTAATTATAGAATTGGATGGACATGAATTCTATAATTAACGCATTCATGTTCTCACCGTTTTCTTCCGATTTTGACCCATACCGCGGGTCTTCTGGCACTCTCATCTCACGTCCGTAGATGGAGTCCCTGTTTCATGATTGGTTCACGTATACACCTCAACTCTAGGTGACATACGAGCCCTCCGTTGGACATTCCGTTCCTTCGGACTGGCAAGTTAGTCATTGAGACCTCCATAAGACTCCGCTAGCCTTGGATTCCCTCAAGGCAGCCGAGCAGGTTGTACCCTTTAAACCAATGTTACTACTTGATGGCCATGTCATTCTAATGAAACATGGTATACCGGTCCTCATGACATACTTTTGGACGCCATGAGATTATTTTGAACTAATAGAATGGAAAACCATGCCATTGATATTTCTGGAAAGATTACGTGCCTACCTTGCCTTAAGACCAAGTGACCACATGAAGTATTGTTAACCGGTTCATCTTAGAATTTTCTCGAGTTAGATATCATGCATAATAATGGTCATTTTCTCTAGCGTTCTATGACACTGGGATCCTTGGAATCTATTCTTAATTGAGAACATAACCCTTTGACTCTGAATTTGGCCATATCTGATTCTGAAATATTAAAGGGCTCTGGGTTCGTGACTTTTCAGTGCCATGTAGGACGGAAGTCCAATTCTGTAAACCATGAAATTCTGGGTGTGGCATTGCACCAAACTCTATACATCTGTTATTCTGTTATTCTGTAAACTCTGTTAATTCTGTTAATTCTGTTATTCTGATATTTTGTTGTTCGGTTATTCTGATAATTTAGATATTCTGCTAGATTGTTTAATTCTGCTTATATTTATTGAAACTCTGTTATATTCTGGCCAATTAATTCTGAAGTTATGTTCAGCTAAGTATCTGTCCTTGTTATATTCTGATAGCTTGTCCTTGACTCTGCATGGGAATTCATCCCTATTTCTCTTGAGCTCGTATCTGCCTTTGACTTTGATATTCATCTTTTCTATTAGATTGATCTTCATTATTTTCTAGTTCCATGCATTGCATCATCACGAATACGAAAATTGGCTAATCACTTATATTCTGCTTGATGAGAGATGTAATTCCTACTGAGCGTTTCGCTCACTTGCCTATCTTTAACGTTTTCAGGTAACGACATTGAAGATAGTCCATCAGATGGGGAAGGGCAAGAGTGAAGAGTGTAATGGAGAATCGTGTCGGTGTCTTTTATTCTTTCTTTAAGTCTCGTCCTGTTATTTGAGTCATTTCTCTTTATTAGAATGTAATAGTGAGTCCTTCCTACACTTATGTAAGTTGAGTCAAGATATGTAATTTGAATATTTGATTATCAATAAAGATTAAATTGGCCCACATTGTCCAGTGTGTAATTTTGTGTCTTATGTTTGCTCTGATCATTCATGATTGTATCACTGCCGCGTTCCGAACTACACATTCCGCTGCTATCGGTTCGGGGCGTGACATATGCTATTCACCCTAGTGCTACCAAGATGTATCAAGACTTGAAAAGAAACTTTTGGTGGCCCAACATGAAGAGAGAGGTAGCAGATTTTGTGTCCCGCTGTCTCACTTGTCAATAGGTCAAGGTAGAATATTTAAAACCCGCAGGTAAATTACACCCCTTAAATATTCCCGAATGGAAGTGGGAAAGTATAGGGATGGATTTCGTCATGGGTTTACCTAAGACAAGAGGTAGACACGATGGTATATGGGTGATCATAGACCGATTGACTAAGTCTGCATATTTTTTACCGATCAAAAGTCGATGGTCTGTGGATGTACTAGCAGCATTATAAATGAGGGAAATTGTCAAATTGCACGGTGTCCCCGTCAGCATTATATCTGACTGAAATCCTCGGTTTACATCACAATTCTGGAAGGGTCTACAACATTCTTTAGAGACCCGACTGAACTTTAGCACGGCATTCCATCCACAGACTGATGGTCAAACAGAAAGGACAAATCAAGTGGTGGAAGATATGCTTAAGGTTTGTGCTATTGATTTTGGAGGAAGTTGACATGATCACTTGTCTCTGGTAGAATTCACATACAACAATAGCTACCAAGCTAGTATTCAAATGGCACCGTTTGAAGCTTTATATGGCAGAAGCTGTCGTTCACCTATTTGCTGGAATGAAGTAGGAGAAAGCAATTTCTCGATCCTGACATTATTAGGGATACTCGAGAAGGTAAAACTCATTCGAGAAAGACTTCAAATGGCACAAGATAGGCAGAAATTGTATGCTGATAATCGAAGGCGTGACCTGGAATTTCAAGTAGGAGACCATGTATTTCTTAAGGTTTCTCTAGGTCAAGGTATGTGGAGATTTGGTATCAAAGGCAAGCTTACTCCAAGATTCATTGGCCCCTTTGAAATTCTGGAAAGGGTTGGTGAAGTTGCTTATCGTATTGCTTTACCTCCTCAATTATCTGAAGTTCATGATGTCTTTCACGTCTCAATGCTCAAGAAATATGTTCCTGATCCTTTCCATATCATCACTTATGATAATCTGGAGATTAAGAAGGATTTGACATATGAGCAAAAGCCAGTCTAGATTATTGAACGGGAAGTACATCAACTTCGGAATAAAACTATTCCTGTGGTCAAGATCCAGTGGACAAAGGCAGGAGAAACATGGGAAACCGAAGAAGCTATTTGCAAAAGATTTTTGGAATTATTTAATTATAAGTACACTCTCCATATAATCCATACATTAAATTTGGGGACCAAATTCTCTTAAGTGGGGGAGGATGTAATGCCCCGAAAATTTTATAGAATATTTATGAAGTATTTAGGAATTTTCTAAGAATTTATAAGAATTTTTAAAGACCAAAATATATTAATAAATGAATTTTTGGGTTAAATAAATTATTATTAAGGCTCAAGTGTGATAACCAATTAACCTAACCTATTTAAATAAAATCCAAAGGACTTAAGGACCAGGCCCATGAAGTTTGGCCCATATTCTAGAAGCCTAATTAGTTATTTACGAAATATAGAGGATAAATACTCATGGTATAGATAATTAAGTGGATAAACCGAAAATAGAGTTTGAATTAAATTCAAATTCGGCGCCCAATAGTAAAGGCAGTTTATCGCAAGACCGCTAGAGAAAGGTTGGTGGTCCAGTCCTAGACCGCTAATTCCTGTCAATTCCGTGAGTTGAAGAAAGAGCAAAAAGATTAGATTTTTAACGTTTTATCTCCTAGAGACCAAGGTGGGAGGACTAGTAAGCATCTTAAGGACTCTCAGAAGTCGGGATAGTACCAACTAGGGACTCTAGAATGGATTTAATCCACGAAACCCTAGCAAAACCCTATAAATAGACCCTAGGTTTCATTTGCGCGACCCCTATGTTTGGCTCACGAGGAACTAAGGTAAGGAAGTACTATCTCAGGTAGGTTCTTTTGAGGTTTTTATTCCTAATCCTAAGGACTAACTTGCCTCAAAATTTCGTGATAGCAGATCAACCCATCAGGAAGATAGAGGCACCCAAAGTTACTGGTTCCACATCAACGACCTAGGAGATAGTGCAACGGTGTGGTGAAGATTAGGAAATTGGGGACCCAAAACGAGGTATTTATAAGTTGTATCTTTAGAACTTTCTATTCCCCTTAGTATCTTTTCTTACCCTCCAAATTTCACGTCCTTAGGTCAAGAGAATCAAAAGTTATAGGGGCGTGAAGTTACTGATTTATCACGGGAAGTGCAGAACTAGGGTTGACTTCCAGTCCGAAATTCAAAGTCTAAAGGCCTTAACAGAGGTAGGTCATCTCATGAACTGCTAAAACATCATTCTAGGATTAAAAACCCTCTTGTTGCACCTGATTTCATGCATTGTATACGGAGAATTTCATGTTTTAATGGTATCTATGCATCTAGTGAAGCATACATGCATATTTCTTAGCCCAAATGAACTAAATTAGTTCTCTTGTCCTAATACATGAATCCTATGCATATTGTTAGGCTATTCTTCGTTCTATCATGATAGGAGTTTATATATGTTGGTTTCCAGGCATGATGTGTCTTGGAATAGCATTTAGTTCAATTGTTTAGTTTCTGTCAAGCCAAACGGCCTAAAAATGGACTGCCAGCATTGGTTAGCAGCCCTACGATAAACCGCTTATAGATGATTAGTGGCCAATATGTGGACCGTTTGTGTTCATGTGATTTCACCGTTATAGAATCACAAGCGGACATACGATAGACCGCTAAACATTGGTAAACGGTTCTATATTAGACCGCTAACGTTCTGAATTCTATCAACCCGAGACTGAATAAAGAACAGCCCATTAAACTTATAATATGCCTAGTTAATTATGTTCCAAGCATGTTCTAAGTATTGTTTCTTACTATGGGTTTTATTACTGTCACAATAATGGATTTCATGTTCTTTATTGTACATGGGATTATTTTAAACATAAGTTAATTTATGCCAAAATCATATACTTTTGTAATTAAATATATGTTTCTAAAGTTAGATAATTCATGGTTTACCTTGATCACTATTTTAATGATCTCTTTCTCATCGATAGAGTCATTTTCATAAGTACATGGCATATATCCCAGTTTATGACCATTAGTTACACATATGCACATTAGGCACACAATCTTGGACTTGATAACCTCTCCTTTGGATATTCCTTCCAACGGATTAGGAAATCTTGTTTCAAGGCCTCTGTAATTCTCCGCGAGCCTGAGATTCCTACTAGGACGCCGAGTTAGTTGTACCATTAAAGCCCATTATCTAGAAAGCACTTATACCGGTGTTTTATATTTCTGGAACTTAGCAGCCTTATGGTTGACTGCCAGAGCCTACTAGCGGCCCTTCACTAGACCACTAACGGATCCTTGACAGTTCATTCTTTGACCGCTAAAGACTTCAGATAACTTGTTTTAAATATCGAATAGTCTTGTCATTAACGGTCCAGAACTAGACCGCTTTCTTCATGAAATAGCCCAGTAAACGACCGCTATTTTCCTAAGTACAGTTAACCCAAGGTTTGACCCAAGGGTTAATATTCCTATGATCCTAGATAGTCCAAATCGATTATCTAGAACCTGTCACACTATTTCAAAGACATTTAAGTAATTTTTAAAAGTTAAAGAATATACCATTATGCTGCCGATTTATTTCCATGGCATAACCTAGTTATTAATGCATTTCTTGAACTCTCATATTCACATTTTGAGCATTCTTTTATTGATATTGTATCTTGAAGACCATTATTGAACTTGTTACTTACATGGCCAAACTTTATTGTTATATACGTGGAAGTAGCTTGATTTATACTTGAAGATGTAGTTCGAGTACTGATTGTGTTCAAGGGCTCTATGCTAGTCCCCTCGGCTGATTGTCGGAAGCATACTATATAAACCATAAGGCATGATGCTACTGGCGTCACATTACGCTGTGAGTACTTTCTTTATAAATAAGTGAAAATCCATGGATCACACGGACTTGATACATGAAGTACTTGCTATTTAGCAAAAGTTACTTAAGTGCTTGTTACATGACTTGCTAGTACATTCTTGTTTCATGAAAGGCCATTATTACATTCTTGATGGATTATACTCAATTCACATTCTCATATCTCAAGCTTGATTATACCTTGTTACTTTAGCTTTAATCGTATGTTTGATCGTATTGACATGATTTTATCTTTTTCCTTAGAGCTAAAGATATTAATTACTTTAACATTGTCAATCATATTGATGCGAAGATACCTACTAGGCAAGTGTGCTCATTACCTATTTTCTAATCTTTTCAGGAAGTACGAGTGGGTCGGATTCGGATTCACGTCATTCCAGTGATGGGTCCAAGAGCGATTAAAGGAAACATGGAATCGAGAGAAGACCTAGAATTGTCGAAATATGTCTAGGTTGAGTCATTATATATAATTTTATTTTTATTGAGTCTAGAAGAGTGGAATATTGTGTACTTGAATTATGATTATTGATATGAAATAAAAGTGAAGATTTGAGTAAATTATTGTGCAATTACTTTGTGTGATTGTTATTGCGCTCTGGTTATTCTTACTTGCAAGAGGCTTACCATACCGGCTGTTCGCGTTCCCGATTGTTTCTACTACATAATCTCGCGGCGTGACAGTGAGACAGAGTGACGTGACTTTACTATCTCAACATAAGATCACAAGAATATTTAGTTTGCAGGTGAAGTGAAGTGACATGAGATTCAAAAAACTTCCCCATAGTTTATGTCGACGTGAAGTGACATGAGATTCAAGTAAATGACATGATATCTACGTAAAAAAGTATGGGTTATGAAGAGCTAATTTGGGAAAGTTGGTTGGTCAATTTTTTATTTTGAACTCAAGAAAAACTTTTATAAGTCACATTTAGCGACGGATTATATTAGCGGCGGATGAGAGCTGCCACGAATAATATTAATGACGCTCACCTTTTTATTTCTTTCTTATTTAAAAGGATACAATTTTTAATAGGCACTACAAAAAATAGACTAATGATTTGTTAACTGTCGTAAAAAGTGAAATAAAAAGTAAATCGAATGGTTATGGAAGAATATGGTAATGATTTTCCACGAGTCTTTACACTATGAATGTTTATTTTTTTGTCGATTTACAATATGAATTCTGAACCATCATAATGATGCACAACTTAATTAAGGATCCAAAGTCCCAGGCACCGCATGGGTAAATGTCTTTATCCGCTTGTATATATTGCCATTACTCATTGACGCGAACACAAGACGGTTTTGAATGGATTATACGGTGTTATTTGTCTAGACATAAGTCTCCCATTTTGAAATATTGAAAGTTAAAATTTCATATTTTATTTTAAAATTAGAAGTATTTTATTTAGATGACCATAAAATAAAATAATTTATTTGTTAGTTTGTTGTAGTTTTAACTTATTTTTCTACAATTTTAGATTCTGGTGGATATGGATCATAAACATAAATTAAAAAAAATCAGTATCACATTGGCCAACATAATCTCATTCACATTATTCTACAGTCAACTACCAAAAAAAAATATTGTACAATAACTCAATTATAGAGATTTAAGTATTTTGTGATAAAACAAACAAGCCCCTCATTATTTTTAAATGTAGTTTGACATGTGAAAAAATTTATAGTTTTATGGATCATCTCATGTCAACGAAAGAGTCATGCCATAGGCCTAAATAGGACTACCCAAGTTCATCTTACTTATTTTAGAAAAAAAATCATAACTCCAACTCTAAACAATGTTGAACAAACTTGATCCACCTGAGCTTGGATGAGATTTGAATCCCAACTAAGCCAACCCAGCCCACGCGGCCCAGGAGCTTCTAACCCCACAAAACACACCCCCCCGTTCCCCTGTTAACCAATGGCGTCCACGTACGTACATTTCAGTTGTTCCTCTGAGCTGGCCCTTCCCCGCCCCCCTCGTTCCTCGTTCACGTAGACATTGTTGGGCTGGCCTCCCCCCACCCTAAGTAGCTCGCAAAATTTAGACAACAAAAACCATCTCTCCTTCTTCTCCTCCCCGTCCCTTTCTCTTCTCTCTGCTGCCCACAGGGAAAAGAAGAGGGGCCGCCCCCGCCCCTTCCCTCTTCCCCCCCCCCCCCACCCCCCGCCTTCCACGGCCACCGCCTCGTCCGGAAGGCCTCCAGGCAATTAACCACCCCCCGCCCTCCGCCAGAGCCCGCCGCCGTCCCCGCCACCCCGCGCGGCCCCGCCCCAATGGGCCGCCGCTCGTCCCTGGCGAGCTCCTCCTACCTCTCGAGATCCGACGCCGATCCAGACTACGAGACCGACCTCGAGTGGCCCTTCGGGCGCGTCGACTCGGTCGATGAGGACGACCTCCGGGAGACCGCCTACGAGCTCTTCTTTATGTCCTGCCGGTCGTCCCCAGGCTTCGGCGGCGGCCGCAACGCCCTCGCCTACTACCCGTCCGACGGCGGGGACGGGGTGGGGGCGGCGGGGAGGGCGGGGGCGGCGGGGCAGCAGGGGCTGGTGGCGACGAGCCGGGTCAAGAGGGCGCTGGGGCTGAGGGCGAGGAGGGCGTCCCCCAAGCTCGCAATGAACCAGTCCTCCTCCGGGGCCGCGGCGGCGGCGGGGCCGGGGACCCCGAGCTCGCCGAGGGTGGTCAGGCGGCCCATGACATCGGCGGAGATCATGAGGCAGCAGATGCGGGTGACGGAGCAGAGCGACAACCGCCTCCGGAAGACCCTCATGAGGACGCTGGTAGGGCAGGTACGTGGTGACGCCCACCATTTCAGCATTGGCTCTCTCTGTCTTCCTCCTCCCTCTCCTTCCCCCCCCCCTCACCACCCCCCGTCGGTCTCTCTCTCTCTCTCTCTCTCTCTCTGCAACCCACCCCCCACGAGGTGGGATTGCCGATGCCGAAGTGGGAAACCTCTCTCTCTCTCTCTCTTCCCCTCCCCCGCGACCTCCCCTTCCTCCAGCTGTTACACCCCCTACTTCCCTCTTGCCCATCGACCCCCACCCCTCTCTCTTTCTCTCTCTCACAGCTCCAACGATGGCGATGCCGAAGGGAACGGGTATATATATACTGGCGCACCATTGCAGCCTTGCCTCTGTCTTACACCCCCCCTCCCCCCCCCCCCACCCAAGCCCAACTCGTCGTTGTTCCAAGTTATTGCAGCCTTAGCTCTCTGTGTCTTCCTCCTCCCTCTACACCGCCCCCCCGCCCCCCTGCTGTTCCAAGTTCCAACCATAGCGATGCCGATGAAAACGGGTTTGTACTTGCTTAAACATGGTCCGATTTGTTTTATTCAGCCATCATGGTGCGTTTTAAATGCGGGCCGTCCCTTTTGTCATCTACGAGTCACGTTGACCAGTTTGCGTTGGTGGCGTGCGAGGGATTTCACTCATTGAAGCCCAGTTTGATAATGAAATAAGTAAGGATGATTTATTCGAAGGTCGAGTGAGTTAGTATAACTTAATTTATTTTAACTTAATAGAAGTCCGATAGAAATTAAGGTAAATTTTCTCACTCTCATAAAAAAAGGTGAAAAAAAAAGTGAAATGACCTTAGGAGGATTAGATAAGAATAGGGGATAAACACGTCATCCCGTATAGGTCACCCGCCTCTGTTTTAATTCATTATCAAAGTGAGCCTAATAGGCCGCTTCACCTCAATAAAATCATGAGAAATGCCAAGGTGTATAGTGCAGAAATATCACTTTCACTATTGGTCCACTTAATTGTTGTTGTTATAAGATTTGGGATGTTAGGGGGAGGAGAAGCTCCAAAAAAATATTAAAGAATGTGAATTTCACTTTCTTATTATATTTTATAGATTTTAAAAGAAAATTAAGAATGGAACTCCCATTCTAAGTGGACCAATGGCGTAAGTGTGATGCATGGTACGGGGGCGTGGTATTCAGGTGATGCACAGAAGCTTCTCTCTAAAATTATAATTGCTTATACACAAAGTTATCATGTTAGAAATAGTAGTCTTGGAAGTTTGAATTTCAAAGTTGATTGACTTTATTTAGACATAATAATAATAATAGAGAAATGCTATTGCCACTTCCTTAATTGTCATCATAGTACCTTAAGATATTATTTTTGGGACTCACTCATCCACTTGTATTTGTTACATGAACTATTTATATAGCATCAACCAAATATATATATAACTTTTGTAAAGCATTACATGAGAGCTTAAGTACGTATGCCCGTGTTGTTTCCCTTTTAATGTTCTCTTATCTTGTTTCTATAGAAATATATATAGACAGGTGTCGCAAAGTCTGCCTTGTTTATATTAATTACGTGTTTCGATCCATGATATTTCCTGGGTAACTCCATGAACTACCAGAACTTGATCATCGCCGATTTCTTATACGTCTGCAAATTAATTACGATGTGCTGAGAATCTGATCACACTATATATTAACTTTGAAACGTAATCAATTTTTGTCCTATGGTCAATTGATGGAGTTAGGTAACTAAAAGCTGTGCACGTTGGCACGTAGACATTCTCCATCAAAAGTTTTTCTTAGTTAATTTCCACGTTCTCCTTCCATCTCAGGTAAGATTTTTTTTTTTCCCCACAAGATTGTAAACTCATCCGGGCTTCCCGTCTATCTTTTGTAGTCTTCTATAATTTAAAACCGAAATATGGGCTAAGGAACTTGTAAAGACACTTTCTTAGTTTCTCATCACACTTTGATTTATTAAGGTGTTGTCCGTTTCTATATAATTCTTCCGCTCTAAAATTAGTGTAATTTTTTAATTATTAAATTGGAGGTATTTTGTTTGGATCGATGACTGTAAACTAAAACAAAGTTTCTGTTGGTTTGTTATGATTTCAGTTTATCTTTTCTTTGATTTTAATTAGTTTCTATTGGATCATATGGACTATAAACTAAAGTGAGAGAATCTTAATGCCAAGTGGGTCCACGTGATCCCATTTACACTACTATTTACAATCAATCAAACAAATAAAATATATTGTGAAATAAAACAACTGTGAAGTTTTATGGAGTTTTGCAATAGATTAAACAAACAATTTATTAACATGATATTTGATAATAAAACAAATTATCGAACTCTTTTGTGCAGCTATCTAATTAAACTCATGGAGCTCAAGCCAAACCATGCTTAAATATTCTTGGTATGGCTTCCCGAGGGCAGCGTTTATAATATCCATGAACCACCTTCACAGAAATTGTAAAATAAACTTTAATCCATTAGCATATTTATGTCTACTAAGATTTTAGGACAAACGACATGTATCAATCTGTTTTCCATTGTTCACCAAAACCTGCAGTTCCTACACCGTTTTCTTAAAAATAATCCATCGATTATTGATAAAACTACAGGAATATAAGAATTCTCAACCTCTTTTTGTTGACAGATGGGTAGAAGAGCAGAGACGATCATACTCCCATTGGAGCTCCTCCGCCAGCTGAAAGCATCCGAGTTCAACGACGGGCATGAATACCACATCTGGCAGAAGCGGCAGCTCAAGATCCTCGAGGCGGGCCTCGCCCTGCACCCCTGGATCACCCTGGAACGCTCCAACTCCGCCGTCTCCCGCCTCCGCGAGATCGTCCGGATGGCGGAGATGAAGCCCATCGACACCAGCAAGAACTCGGAGACCATGCGCACCCTCTGCAACTCCGTCGTCGCCCTGGCGTGGCGGACCCCCAGCGGCGGCACTTCGGACGTCTGCCACTGGGCGGACGGGTTCCCCCTCAACGTCCATCTCTACCTGGCGCTGCTGCAGTCCATCTTCGACCTCAGGGAGCGGACGGCGGTGTTGGACGAGGTGGACGAGCTCCTGGAGCTGATGAAGAAGACATGGTCCACCCTGGGCCTCAACAGAGTGATTCACAACGTGTGCTTCACCTGGGTGCTGCTGCAGCAGTTCATCTTGACGGGGCAGGTGGAGCAGGAGCTGCTCTGCGCCACCCTCTCGATGCTGGCGGAGGTGGCCAACGACGCGAAGAGGTCCGAGCGGGAGGCCAACTACGTGAGGGTCCTCTCGGCAACGTTGGCTTCCATGCAGGGGTGGGCGGAGAAGAGGCTGCTGGATTACCACGAGTACTTCGTCAAGGGGGCGGCGGGGTTCATGGAGAATATTCTGCCCCTGGCGCTCGCCGTGGCGAGGATAATGGACGAAGACGTCTCCAGCTGTGGCGTGGGGACGGTGCAGATGGAAAGGGAGAACACTCCGCCGTGTGACTCGTTGGAGAACCGGGTCGATTACTACATCAGGTCGTCTCTGAGGAATGCTTTCAACAAGGTAGATACATAACACGATCAATTTATTACGGTCATCATCATCATCATCCATGTATCTTCGGTATTCTTTTCCAAAAGCCCTCGAATGCTGTTGATTTTTCAGATGAACATACCAAAAGATTGAGCAAATAACAGCCATGCATGAAAATAAGTACGCAAGGAATTTTGATGGGCTCGCACATATATGTCGATTGCCTTCAATTCGCTATGAATGTTCTTAACGTCAAGAAGAATATTATCTCACCTGTGCAAAAGCTTGCTTTTCGGTGCTCTATGTTGTAATATCACTCGTGGTGAACAGATCCTGGAAGATAACGGGAACTGGGGCACCTGCCTGGAGGTGAAAGTGACCGAGGACGTGAGCCACTGCCTCGTCGTGCTGGCCAGGGAGACGGAGGAGCTGGCCATGAGGGAGAGGGAGGACTTCAGCCCCGTCCTCAAGCGGTGGCATCCCGTCGCCGCTGCCGTGGCCGCGGTGACGCTCCACAATTGCTATGGGGCGGTGCTGAAACAGTACCTCTCAGGGGTGTCCACCCTGACGCACGACGCGATCCGGGTCCTGCAGGTGGCGGGCACGCTGGAGAAGGTGCTGGCGCAGATCATCGTCGAGGACTCGGTGGAGTGCGAGGACGGCGGGAAGGGTTTAGTGAGGGAACTGATCCCGTACGAGGTCGAAGCCATCACCTCCTGCCTCCTGAATAACTGGATCGAGGAGAGGCTCAACTGCGGGAAGGAGTACCTGAACAGAGCTAAAGATACCGAGGTGAGCTCCCCATTGCAGCACCGTAAAGAGGAAGAGACGCACTCGTGTGGGAGAGTTTTACCGAGTTCTACGTACGTGGTCCTGTGTGATGTGCAGACATGGAACCCCAAGGCGAAGGGCGACGGGCACGCCCACTCGGCAGTGGAGCTGATGAAGCTGACCAGGGAGATGGTGGATGACTTCTTCGAGATCCCCATCGGCATCAGGGACGACCTCGTCCAGGACCTCGCAGACGGACTGGACACCCTGTTTCAGGACTATATTGCCTTTGCTGCATCTTGTGGTGAGCTGAGTCCCCACCCCAACCCTTCTGGTTAACCATGCAGATCAAGGAGAGACAGAAAGCTTGAAACGCTAACGTTTGATAGGTCTGATTCGTTGCTGATGTTCCTGTATGCATGTAGGGTCGAAGCAGAGCTACGTCCCCAACCTCCCCTCCCTCACCAGATGCAACCAGGACTCAAAATTCTTGAAGCTGTGGAAGAAGGCGGCGCCGTGCAGATTGGGGGCGGACATACCCAGTCCCAAGGACGCGTCGGCGGAGGGGCACCATCCCCGGCCGTCGACGAGCCGCGGCACCCAGCGCCTCTACGTCCGCCTCAACACCCTCCACTACCTCCTCGGACACCTCCGCTACCTCGACAAGGCCCTCTCCCACATTCCCCGCCGTCCGCCCAGCGGCGGCGGGGGCGGGCCCGCCCACTTCTCCTCCAGGAGTAGCCGCCACCCATCGTATACCCGCTTCGAGCGCTCCCGCTACGCGATCCAGTCCGCCATCCAGAACGTTACAGAGGTGGCCGCCTACCGCCTCATCTTCCTCGACTCCAAGAACTCCTTCTACGAGGGTCTGTACGTGGGGGACGTTGCCAACGCCAGGATCCGCCCCTCCCTGCGCACCCTGAAGCAGAACCTAACGATGCTGGCGGCCGTCGTCGCCGACCGGGCGCAGCCGCTGGCAATCCGGGAGGTGATGAAGGCGTCGTTCGAGGCGTTCCTGATGGTGTTGCTGGCGGGGGGCAGCGACCGCGCCTTCCGGAGGGCGGACCACTCGATGGTGGCGGAAGACTTCGGGAGCCTAAAGCGGGTGTTCGCCGCGTGTGGGGAGGGGCTGGTGGAGGAGGAGCTGGTGCAGCGGGAGGCGGAGGTGGTGGAGGGGGTGGTGGCTTTGATGTCCCTGCCGACGGAGCAGCTGGTGGAGGACTTCAGCATCGCGGCGTGCGAGTCCAGCGGCACGTGCGGATTCGGCAGGGAGGCGCAGCGGCTGCCGATGCCCCCCACGACGGGGAAGTGGAGCCGCGGCGACCCCAACACCATACTGAGGGTGCTGTGCCACCGTGACGACGTGGCCTCGAACTGGTTCTTGAAGAGGACGTTCCAGATGGGCAAGAGGAGGTGAAGGCAACAGCATTACAGCACCAAGCACCTGCCAGAGACGAACAGATCATTGGCCTCCATATGCACCTGCAAATCTTCTGTTTGTAATTTGATGCTAACTCACCGCTCATGGGGGTTGTTTATGCACTGATATATGTAAAAGGGAAGAATCAGAATGGAGGTTGGAAACTAAGAGGTGAAGAAGAAGAAAAATAGAACTTTGCATTCTTTGCTCTGCTCTGTGCTTGTTTCTGAAAAAAAAAAAGAGCATGTAATTATTCAGGGTCGGTTATGAGCAGATGCTATTGATTGATAAATCAATGGTTCCGGTTCTGGGGTGGACTCTCCCATGCTTCCGTTGCCTTAATTATTTTTCTTGAAGAATTTGCTGGAGGACATATGTTCTTCAAAGTTTGATGACCTTGTTTCGCCCCATGTCACAGGAGTGGCCTGTGAACGAATTATATTTATGCCCTCTGTTCATCTATTAAAGTAAATATCCATTAGCAGAAATGGTTGGTGGTACAAGAAAAGGCATCAACGGGGGAAATGCCGTGTACTGTTCTTCCTTTTCCCCTTTATGTATTCTTCCATCTCTCTCTTAAGAAAAAAGAACTATGTCCTCTCACTCGAAATTAATCAGTTGAAAATGGAGCTGACGTCACGACCATGTAAGGGGTATGTTGTGTGCCTTGCATGTTGATTTTGATGATAACTAAATTTTATGTACTTATGTTTTGATGATGACTATTGCTATAGATGATGAATGTTGTTATGCTTCACTAAATGACTTGCTTCACTAAATGATCTGCTTCACTAAACTTTATGTCAGTGTATTTTTGATGATGAATGTTGTTATGCTTCAAAGGTTAGATGACTTGCTTCAAGATTGAAGTTCACGAGATTTTTGAGCTTTTATATGTTTAAGGGATTCCATAAATACATATCATTAGATTTCAGTTATTATGATATGAATTTGTTTAAAGAGCTTGCTTAATTATTATATTCATGGAAGAATGTCTCTTAAACAAGGTATTTGATTATCTTGCTTTGAAGGTACATCAAGGAGTGGAGCTGACTCCAGGAATGAAGTTGATTGTACAGAGGTGAAAAATGGCTACCGAGCTAACAAATGATCGTGTTAGCATGAAAGCAGCTAAATTCAAGTTCAAGAGAAGAGTAGTCAGCCGAGTCAAAACAAGGGTTACAAGTATTTACTAAGGCTGACAAATAGATAACTAGTGGTAAATAATAGATCTCTGTGCTGACAAATGTTGATCAATCGTGAAACATAGAAGGAGAAGGAATTTGAAGAAGGGGAGTCGACTCCAAAAGCATTTGGAGCCGACTCGGTTACTGTAGCGCAAGACAGTTCACCCGGCAGAAGAAGGAAGTGATAAGGCTGACAAATAGCTCAATACGGGTGACAAATAAAGGATAAGGCTGACAAATAGGTCTACACGGCTGAAAAATAGCTTGCAGAGGTGAAGTCAGCCAACCCGTATATTCAAAGGTGACAAACACTTCAGAAGAGAGTCAAACGATGAACAGAGGTGAAAAAGAGGGTCGTAAGGGTGAAAAATAAGTCACAACGGTCACTACAAGAAAAGGCAGGATTTTCGACAGACAATATCTGTCGAAGATCCGTCAAAAAATAAGTCGGAAATCATTTTTCGACGGAAATCCGTCGGTAATCCGTTGGAAATTGTCCATCATATATTTCTTGTCATAAATTTCTGACGGAAAACTGTTCCGTTGACAATATGTCGGATAATTACGACGGTAACCATAAATTTTCGACGGAAAAGTAGCAGATGGAAATTTTGTCGGTAATTGGGGATATTTCGATTTTCGACAAGAATTTATCCGTCTGAGTTGCCATCGGAAACTTCAGACATAATATTTTACGTCTGAAATTCTGTCTGAGTTTCAAAATAAGATTTCCGATAGAAAAATTATTTCGTCGGTTATTCCGTCGGCATTTTCCGACAGATCTGTGGGAAAATCGGTTAGAAAATGAATTTTAATTTTTTAAAAAAATATATAAAATTTATATAAGAACCTGTTTAAATAAAAAAACATAAAATCTATACATCACGAATAAAACAAAGGACATACAAGAAATGAAACACAATAATAATTTTTAATTTTATAATAATAAAAATCAAGAAATATCGCATCCTCCATATACTCATCCTCCCCGCCCTGCTCGTCTCCTCCATTGCCACTCACTAGAGGATCCTATATGAAAGAATAATAACATTAAATATGCATTCATAAATAAAATAAATAATGAGCAGATAAAATAAATATTTTAATTGATTATATAAATTCAAATAAGATAAATTTTGGACCCCCGAACTCTACTTCTTTAATTTTTAAACTAAGTGCATTTTAAGAATGCACTTCTGAACACCGAGCTCAAACCGGACATCCAATTTAGATTCCGTCAGCTTTTACAAGTCACTTTTACCTCCCACGTTGTGTTGGAACGATTGGCATGTCGATCAAATCGATATTTTAGATTTTGGATCCTTGAACCCAAGTTCTTTAATTTTAAACTAAGTGCATTTGAAAAATGCACTTCTGAATGCCGGGGTCAAACCGGGTATCCAATTTGCATTCCATCAGCTTTCACAAGTCACTTTTACCTCGCAGGTCCTGTTGGAATGATCGACATGCCGATAATAACGATATTTTAGATTTTGGACTCCCGAACCCAACTTCTTTAATTTTAAACTAAGTGCATTTAAAAAATACACTTCTGAGTGCGGGGCTCAAATCGGGTATCCGATTTACATTCCGTCAGCTTTCACAAGTCACTTCTACCTCCCAAGTCGTGTTGGAATGATCGGCACGTCGATTAGACCAATATTTTAGATTTTGGACCCCCAAACTCAACTTCTTTGATTTTAAACTAAGTGCATTTGAAGAATGCACTTCTGAGCGTCGTGCTCAAACCGGATATCTGATTTAGATTCCGTCAGCTCTCACAAGTCACTTCTACCTCCCAAGTCGTGTTGGAACGATCGGCACGCCGAATAGGCCAGTATTTTAGATTTTAGACCTCTGAACCCATAATTATCTGAATTCTTTTAAACTAAGTTAGTTTTGAAAACAAACTTAGTTTTGAATTGAGTAATTTGAGCGTCGGGCTCAAACCGGATATCCGATTTGGATTCCGTCAGCTCTCACAAGTCATTTTTACCTCCCAGGTTGTGTTAGAATGATCGGCATGTTGATCAGACCAATATTTTAGATTTTGGACCCCCGAACCGAACTTTTTTAATTTTAAACTAAGTGCATTTGTAAAATGCACTTCTGAGCACCTGGCTCAAACCGGGTATCCGATTTGCATTCCGTCAGCTTTCACAAGTCACTTTTACCTCCCAGGTCGTGTTGAAATGATCGACATGCCGATCAGACCGATATTTTAAATTTTAGACTCTTGAACTCTACTTCTTTAATTTAAAGCTAAGTGCATTTGAAAAATGCACTTCTGAGCACCGGGGTCAAACCGGGTATCCGATTTGCATTCCGTCAGCTTTCACTAGTCACTTTTACCTCTTAAGTCATGTTGGAACGATCGGCACGCCAATTACATCGATATTTTAGATTTTGGACTCCTGAACCTAACTTCTTTGATTTTAAACTAAGTGCATTTGAAGAATGCACTTTTGAGCGTCGGGCTCAAACCGGATATCCGATTTGGATTTCGTCAGCTCTCACAAGTCACTTTTACCTCTCAAGTCGTGTTGGAACGATCGGCACGCTGATCAGGTCAGTATTTTATATTTTAAACTTCTAAACATCTAATTATCTGAATTCTTTTAAACTAAGTTAGTTTTGAAAACTAACTTAGTTTTGATTTGAGTAATGTGAGCGCCGGGCTCAAACCGGATATCCGATTTGGATTCCGTCAGCTCCCATAAGTCACTTTTATCTCTCAGGTTGTGTTGGAATGATCGACACACCGATCAGACTGATATTTTAGATTTTGGACCCCCGAACCCAAGTTCTTTAATTTTAAACTAAGTGCATTTGAAAAATAGACTTCTGAGCGCCGGGCTCAAACGGGTATCCGATTTACATTCCGTCAGCTCTCACAAGTCACTTCTACTTCCCAGGTCATGTTGGAACGATCGGCATGCTGCTCAGATCGATATTTTAGATTTTGGACCCCCGAACTCAACTTCTTTAATTTTAAACTAAGTGTATTTGAAAAATACACTTTTGAGCGTTGGGGTCATACCCGGTATCCGATTTGCTTTCCGTCAGCTTTCACAAGTCACTTTTACCTCCCAGGTCATGTTGGAATGATCGACACACTAATCAGACCGATATTTTAGATTTTGGACTCCCAAACCTAACTTTTTTAATTTTAAACTAAGTGCATTTTAAGAATGCACTTCTGAGCGTCAGGCTCAAATTAGATATCCGATTTGGATTCCGTCAACTCTCACAAGTCATTTTTACCTCCCAAGTCATGTTGGAACGATCGACAAGATGATGAGGCCAGTATTTTCTATTCTGAACCTTCGAACCCCATTATTATCTAAATTCTTTCAAACTAAGTTAGTTTTGAAAACTTAGTTTTGAATTGAGTAATTTGAGTGTCGGGCTCAAACTGGATATCCGATTTGGATTCCGTCAGCTTTCACAAGTCACTTTTATCTCCCAGGTCGTGTTGGAATAATCGACACACCGATCAGACAGATATTTAAGATTTTGGACCCCCGAACCCAACTTCTTTAATTTTAAACTAAGTGCATTTAAAAAATGCACTTCTAAGCGCCAGACTCAAACCGAGTATCTGATTTGTATTCTGTCAGCTCTCACAAGTCACTTCTAACTTCTCAAGTCGTGTTGGAATGATTGGCACGCCGATCAGATCGATATTTTAGATTTTGGACTCTCGAACCCAACTTCTTTGATTTTAAACTAAGTGCATTTGAAGAATGCACTTCTGAGTGTCGGGCTCAAACTGGATATCCGACTTGGATTCCGTCAACTCTTACAAGTCACTTATACCTCCCAAGTCATGTTGGAATGATCGGCACGCCCATCAGGCCGGTATTTTACATTTTAAACCTCCGAACCCCTAATTATCTAAATTCTTTTAAACTAAGTTGCGTTAGAATTAGCTAATTAGCCGATCAGGCTAGTATTTTACATTTTGGAACCCCGAACCCCTTGTTATGTGAATAGGTTCTTGTTACTTTGAATCTAAATTTACGTATATTCATTGATTTTAGAATTGAGTAATTCTGCCAAAATAAAAATATAATAAACACTCACCTGAGAGGGCTGTCCCGTGGTAGTGGATCCATGAGGGAGAATTCCCGCCTGGGAGAGGAGGTCAATGATTGCCTGCAACATGGTTGCATGCTGGCTAGACATCTCTACCCTCATCTGTCGCTACAAATCAAAGATCTTCAATCGGACGATGTCTCTGACGTCGCTGGGAGAAGTACTGGGGCCGGGTGGGGGTGTACTAAAGGCACTAGTACTGGTTTGGGCAGTGCCTGAACTCGCACACGATGATATCATCATGCTAAGGTCCAGGCTCTCCCCAAAACCATATAGCCGGCCTTTCTTTGGTGCGCCAGCTGCTGCCACCCATACCGTCGGATCCAACTCCGGCTGCTGCGCGTCTCCCTCCCCGTACTTCTCCGTCACAGCTCTTCTATATGTTTCCTACAAATTGAATAAAAAAACTTGTCAATTTCATATGAATCAATCATATTTAAATGAAAAGAAGAACTTGCATATGTAGATAGCATTCTAACCAGATAGCAAAATCTGCCACTTCTCTCTTCATATTGGGCCACCAGAAGTTCCTTTTTAGGTCTTGATACATCTTGGTAGCTCCAGGGTGAATCGCATATCGCGACCTATGAACTTCTTCCATAACTAGCTTCTTCATCTCTACATGATCTGGCACATAGATCCGATCTCAAAATAATAATCTTCCATCAGTTGTGACAGAGAAATCTAGCCGTTGATCAATGTTGGTTCTGATCTCAACCAGTGTAGGGTCATCTTCTTGAAGCTTCGCTAACTCTTCTATCAATGTAGGTTGTTGTTGTGCCCCTTGTGCTTTGTTGATGATGTGGTGTTTTAATGATAGCAACATAAATGAGTCACCATATTGAATGATTGTTTATAACTGATATACATCATTGTATTCATGAGTTTGCATGCGTATTGCATGATGCGTTGACGCATGGGATCATTGCGTCAACTCACTGGTCTGTCACAGAGTCCAGCGTCTCAGTAAGCGTCTCATGCATTCGACTAAGTCTGTACAGCCAGTTACATAGTGAAGTCTACACATTCGTTTGCATTGCATGAAGTCCATACAGTGGGTAAAGTCTGTACACTGTCCATGTTTCATACAGCGTCAACTCAGTGTTTCATGTAGCGTCAACTCTACAAGTGTGTACATTGTATACATTGTGTTGTGTTTGTGTTTCGTTGAGAACACAAGTCTATACATCGTCCGTCTCATGCATTGTCTCAGGCGAAGTTTGCACATTGCATTGATGCTTTGGTTGCATGAGTTGAAGTCCATACATTGGACTGTCTCTTCCAGCGTCTCACGCTACCCAAGTCCGTACAGCGTCTATCTTCATGCATTAGCCAAAGTCTATTCATTGGAGCGTCTTGCTCAGCGTCTCATGGCATGAAGTCTGTACACTCGATTCGCCCTTGCTTTGGTCAAGTGTATACATTCTTTCACTGTAGCTTTCACGTATCCAAGTCTACACATCGTGAAAGTCTATACACTCATCACTGACCTTCGTTCAAGGCAAAGTCTGTATAGCGGGCAAGTGTGTACATCCTTCCAAGCTTCAAGTCTTCACATTGGGTTGTCAGGCTTCAACCCTATACATTCATTTGTTAGGCCCAAGTCTATACACTCGTTGTTAGAAGCCTGAACTTAACTGAAGTCTATACACTGGACTTCACTTTACAAAGTCTAACCAAGTCTATACATTGCTTTGCATCTTTCAGAGACTGTACAGGGTTTAGACTTAAACTGATGACTTCGTTTCATCTGCCTGACAGGGACTAAAAAGGCCAGGCTGTTTGTTCACTGGAACATATCCATGCGTCAACGCCATTGCTAGACAGCGTCGACGCAGCCATTGAGCCTGAGAAGCATCTAGCACGAAGATAATTTAGAAGGTTAACGCTAGAGCCTAAGGCGTCCACGCACCAGTAAAGATGCATCCATGGATCCTCTTCACAGCGTTAACTCTACGCAAAGGCTGCGTCAACTCAGTCACTGAAGAAGGCAGAGGCCTGTTCAGAAATACTCTATAGCGTCGACGCAGCACGCCCATCTGCTAAAGACTTGATCACTGGATCATAGATGCGTCAACGCAGTAGGCTGATGGAGTCGACGCTGCAGTTAAAAAAAAAGGTTGAAGATCTCTGAAGGCTGCGTCAACCTGTGGAGCAAGTGGGTTGACGCCACCTGACTCCAGTTGCTGAGCGTACTAATGAGGAGGCACGTGATCCGATGGGAAAAAGGGGCAGGATGCTGACACGTGTTAGATAAGGGGTGCTACCCTGCCAAGTGGACCAATCAGTGGTCACTAGGGCATTTTCTACTCAACCTTCAGAGGCTCTGTTTCTGATATAAAAGCACCCCATCATCCTCTCGAAAAGAGTTAACTCTCCACAGAAGAAGAGAAAGATCTGCAGCGAAGAAATCTGAGAGTGTGAGAAAAAGAAGAAAAAGAGAGAGAAGAGAAGAGCAGAGAGTGAGAGATTAGGAGAGCAGAAGAGAAAGAAAGAGAGATAGAGAGTGAGCGAGAGAGCTCGAGCAGAAGAGAAAGAAAGAGAGATAGAGAGTGAGCGAGAGAGCTCGAGCAGAAGAAGAAAAGGAAAAGAGAAAGAGAGAGTGTGAAGAAAGAGAGTGAGATTGAGGGAGATCTGTCTTGATGGACCGTGGATCAAATCCAGGCCATCCAGCTCTTTAAGAGCCACATCGTGCTTCATTGTTTACAGCTTTCAGATTGCTATTTATTTCTATTTTCTGTTTTCTATTTTACATCTTCTTCAAGCTGTTAGTCAGCGGATTGCAGAGGTGCTGCCTCTGGACGGCTAAGCTGTATTGTCCAGCGGTTTGCAGTGGAGGAGTCCACTGGACAGCAAGCTGTGTTGCTCAGCGGGGCGAGGAGGATTCCTCGGACTGACAAGCTGTGTTGCCCAGCGGTTGTAAGGCAAGCTGTGATGCCCAGCTGTTCAAGCTGTGAGTCAGCGGAATCCACACTCGGTTTGAGTGTGGGGTGGATGTAGGTCTGGAGGACCGAACCACCTAAAAACCCCTCTTGCATTGTGGTTTGATTGCTTATGGTTTGCTTCCGCTAGATGTTTGCATAGGGGCGCTCCAAGTGGTTGATCACAGGTTCATTAGATGACTTGATCAGATTTTGTTCTAAGTGTTTAATCTGTTGAGTGAGCGAAATTCTAATTGAGCTATAGTTTGTCTAACTTGTCTTGTTAGAGTGCTCACTATCTGTTTGTTTAATTCCGCATCTGCTAATTAGTCTTCCAGACTTGATAAATCTGTCTAGTTAGCTTTCTAAATAGTTAGTAAGCCTAATATGTGAATTGGGTGAAATTTTTATAGGCCATATTCATTCACCCTCCCCTCTGAATACTAGCACCGAACCCAACAATTGGTATCAGAGCAGGTCTCTGATCTATCAGATCTAACAATCTGCAGAGGATCCTGCTAGTGTTTAGTGCATTTCAGAGTGGGTCTTTTGAAATCGTGTGTTGCTTCATTGACTTGTGCTTTGCTTTGCTCATTTGTTTTTGGTGTTACTTGAGTTGATTCATTGTGCTTGATTAGTGTTCTTCCTAGAACTCTTATTCTGTCTAAAGCATGGAACTCACTGTTGATCCTCCGAAGTTTGAAGGTTCGGGTTTCTACAATTGGTTTAATCAGTTCAGAGAATATGTGATGCAAACTAATCCTGATCTGTGGATAGTCATTGCACACAGTTCCTATGAAGTTCCAAAAGATGAATCCTTATGGAAAACTTCAGACAGACAAAAATTCTCTGATAATCAGAAGGCCCTGGAGCTAACTCAAAGGGCCATAAACACTGACAAGTTTCCATGTGTAGTTCATTGCTGCAGTGCCTCCGAAGTGGTCGAGATGATAGCAAGCAGCAGAACCCAAGATAAAGTGAATTGTCTCATGGCAACAGAAGAAGACGAATATTATGAGGAGGACACTTCGTCATAGGTAAACTCTGATACTAATAATTTTTCTCTGGAAAATATGATTGAATTGAATGAGCATTTATTGAATAAATATGATAGACTGAAATCTGAAAAGAGAAAAATAAGAAAAGAAATGTTGCATGAGGTTTGAAGTCTGAAAGCTGAAAATGAAAACTTGAAATCTCACATGAATAAAGAAAAAGATGAGTTGAACAAGTTGAAATATGAGAATGAAGATCTTAGAAATAAACTCATCAGTGAAGATAATTCTTGTAAAGCATGTGCCATTCTCGAAGACATGATTAATGATTTTGATTCTGATGACATTTTTCAAAAAGAACAAATCAAATCTCTAAAAGAAGAAAATGTCTACTTGAAGGATCAAAATAAAAGGCTAATGGTTCTTAATACTGTCTTCTCTGAGAAATGGTTGTCAATTGAAAAAGGAAAATATGTTGTGAAGGAAAATGAGAACAACATTGAAATAAAGGTTCAACAAGAAAATGAAACTCTGAAGAACCTGAATGATGCTTTGCAACAGCAGCTAATTGCATGTGAATCTGAGCTATCCAAGTATGAAGTGAGTATTGCTTCATTGAATTCTGAAATTGAAAATCTGAAAAACACTATGTCTAAATTTGTCAAAGGTAAAAATAGCTTGAATAAACTGCTTGGCTCCAATGTGAAAAGTTCAGAATGTGCTAGTACCTTAAAATGTATTTCATCTAAGAAATCTCAGAACAATAAGCACAGGGCTGAACAAAAGAAAAAGGAAAATTGCTGTGAAAAATCTTCTCATAAAATTCAATTTAAAAAGGAAAAGAATGTGCAGTGTTTCTATTGTAATAAGATAGGTCATATGATGCATGAGTGTAAGATGTTTGAATTAGATGACCTAGCTGCTACTACTGCACAGAAAATTTCTGCTAGAAATCATGTTTTTCAAAGAAGGAAAATAGAGTGTTTTTATTGTGGCAAGATGGGCCACATTGCAGCTCATTGCTGGCATGCCCAGGGAAAGAAAGTCAATTTAAAACCTGTAAATTTGCCTGCAAATGAAACTGCTTCTGGTAAAAGAACCCCAGCATGCTTCGAATGTGGAAAGTATGGCCATACAGTCGAGGACTGCTGACATGCTCAGGGAAATAGATTGACCTCTAAGTCTGTAAAATTCCCTGCTCTCTATGATTCTTGTTTTGAATGTGAAAAACCTGACCACAAAGTTTCTGACTGCTGGATGGCAGGTTATGGAAAACAATATGTTCATGCCAACAATAGAAAATTTCATGTTAATGCACAAAGACCTCATGCGAATACTTGTGTGCATAACAAGAAAACAAAGCATGTTGATTCCTGTTATTATTGTGGGCTATTTGGACATTCTATGGTTGATTGCTTTCTGATAGAATATGATGATAATTCTGCTAAGAAACTGTTCAGTACACCTGATAGGGGCAGTACAGGACCCAAGACTGCTTGGGTCCCTGCAAGATCATATTGATTGACATGTTGCAGGTGTGCCTTGGTGAGAGAAATAAAAGGGGTAATTTAGCCAAGGCACTCAAAAAGGAAGCCCCATGGTTCTACATCTCAGGTTAGTTCTGAACTTTGGTTTGAATTCATTTCTGCATATATGATGCTCTTCTCCCTTGCCATTTACTGCATATGTTCATAAGATGCTAGATGCACTACACAACCATGTTCATAGTCAATGCATGTGTCTAGTACTTGCATACATCATTTGCATGACTGTCATTTGCCCATTGTCGTAGACTGCATGTTTTTCAATGCATAATAGGGCTGCTTTGCACTGCATTATCATTTGCTTAACCCTGGTATATCAAATTGTATGTTACTAAAAGGCAAGGAAATCTGCCCGGAGGTTTCTACCATGTGTGAGATGGTCTTTGAGACCAGGTTCTCCGCCTAGTACCATGGGTCCTGCCTTCATGTAGAACAGTGCACTGCATCATATGATGAAAAATCTGAAAATTTGAAATGAAAATGATGCATTTGATAAATTCTCTCTCTGATTGAACAAAGCATTTATTCTTCTTGAGCATATTCTAAAATCATGAGCAGTTCATTAATTGTATTTCATGCACTTTGTCAGGGGGAGTTTGACTAATGTTGCATATGAAGTGTAGTGGAGTTGAAAAACCTGAAAAGAAATTTAATTACATCTAGACAGGGGGAGCACTTAGAATTAGTGTTTTGTTTGTCACATCTTGAACACCTCTTGCCTAAAAATTGATCAACTCTCATCTGATGTCATATTTCTCTCTCTTGAAAAATGATTCTGCCTTCTATTTGTTGAGCTGTTAAAGAAGAGTTTCTTTCAACTCCCTTCATGATACTATCTGTCTATATTCCAGCCTATACTCACCTTTCACACTCTTCTCAGCTGGTGTAACTGAATTGGTTCTACTATTGATTTGTTGGTCAGCTAAACTTATTTTTCTGATCTGAGGAACTTAAGCTGCATGTCATGCAATTCAGTCTGTGAACATTGTAGAAATTTCTATCATATAGGTTTAAGAATTATCACTGAATCAGACTGATATGCGATTAATGTATTCTCAGATTTGTAGTTAAATGAATTGAAAATATCTGAATGATAAGGTTTAATAAACTTTAACCACATGTTTCATGTAAACCTTAGACTATCTCATCAGATATCTGAAAATTTGAACTCAGGGCTTCTTTGGTTAAGATGCATATAGTGTGTATTATTGTTAAACATTAATTTGAAAAATGTTGACTAAATGAGAAATTGTGAATTCAGAGCAATGACTCTGTCTCTGAGAAACTGAGTTCTTTATCAATGAAATAAAGTAACTCATGTCATGAGGTGCCATAGTTATCTCTGATAAAAATTTAGTGAAACAAAACCTGACGGAGCAATAGCTTATCTGTGTTGAGTAGCTGGGGAGTCTGGCCTCTGATAAAGGTGTCTTCTCATGTAAAAAGACACTCATATTGCTAACTCTGCTCTCAAAGTGAGAGGCAATGACAGTTATCACACTGAGTAACTGGGTCACTTCAACTAAGACTTGTTGTGCCTCATGTAAAAAGGTGTTGATCAACTTAAATTGCTCAGGAAAAATATAATGTGCTTCAAATGAAATTATCTTGAAAAATCTGTCAACTCATGTTCTTGAAAAGTGTTTAACTTCTGTACTAATCTGTGTATCTTTCAAATGTGCTATTGAGATCATATTGTGTAAGATAAAAGATGATTGATTTTGGGTGTTATCTGAATATTTGGTTCACCTTTATTAAAACTTGGATTCAGATATGAGTATTGAGTTTAATTTGACAAATTTGGTATACATCAAAATTAAATCAGATTGGTTAAGTTGCCACTTCATAACCCTTTATGATAGAAGAGTCTACATCTTTTAAGACTTATTGAAGTGATGTATGCATTAAAATCCCTCATGATCAGATTTTCCAGATAGCCTGATCAGATTCAGTCTGATTACTCATTGAGATGTCTTGTGATGATTGTTGTCTATTATTGCCCTTCTATCACCAATCACTTTACTCTCCACACGGTTGGAAACTTCCATCTTGTTCTGCAATAAGTTCTGATTATGTGGTCTTTTCACCAGAATTCAGATTCTTTGTAAAGGCAGAATTCAGATTGATTTATTGGATAACCTGAATCCATTCCTGTGCTTCAGGGGGAGTTATGGTTTCTTTGCATCTAGGGGAGAGTAGTTAATCTTGCATGCTGCTAGGGGGAGTGATGGTTCATTGTCATAAGTGTCTTTGTGTGCTGCATTTGTCTCTCAAACCATTTCCCTTGTTTTTGATTATGTCAAAGGGGGAGAATAGTTTGACGAGTCAGTAGGACTCATCATGTTGCCATCATCAAAAAGGGGGAGATTGTTATGCCCCTTGTGCTTTGTTGATGATGTGGTGTTTTAATGATAGCAACATAAATGAGTCACCATATTGAATGATTGTTTATAACTGATATACAGTATTGTATTCATGAGTTTGCATGCGTATTGCATGATGCGTTGACGCATAGGATCATTGCGTCAACTCACTGGTCTGTCACAGAGTCCAGCGTCTCAGTAAGCATCTCATGCATTTGACTAAGTCTGTACAGCCATTTACATAGTGAAGTCTACACATTCATTTGCATTGTATGAAGTCCATACAGTGGGTAAAGTCTGTACACTGTCCATGTTTCATACAGCGTCAACTCAGTGTTTCATGTAGCGTCAACTCTACAAGTGTGTACATTGTATACATTGTGTTGTGTTTGTGTTTCGTTGAGAACACAAGTCTATACATCGTCCGTCTCATGCATTGTCTCAGGCGAAGTTTGCACATTGCATTGATGCTTTGGTCGCTTGAGTTGAAGTCCATACATTGGACTGTCTCTTCCAGCGTCTCACGCTACCCAAGTCCGTACATCGTCTGTCTTCATGCATTAGCCAAAGTCTATTCATTGGAGCGTCTTGCTCAGCGTCTCATGGCATGAAGTCTGTACACTCGATTCGCCCTTGCTTTGGTCAAGTGTATACATTCTTTCACTGTAGCTTTCACGTATCCAAGTCTACACATCGTGAAAGTCTATACACTCATCACTGACCTTCGTTCAAGGCAAAGTCTGTACAGCGGGCAAGTGTGTACATCCTTCCAAGCTTCAAGTCTTCACATTGGGTTGTCAGGCTTCAACCCTATACATTCATTTGTTAGGCCCAAGTCTATACACTCGTTGTTAGAAGCCTGAACTTAACTGAAGTCTATACACTGGACTTCACTTTACAAAGTCTAACCAAGTCTATACATTGCTTTGCATCTTTCAGAGACTGTACAGGGTTTAGACTTAAACTGATGACTTCGTTTCATCTGCCTGACAGGGACTAAAAAGGCCAGGCTGTTTGTTCACTGGAACGTATCCATGCGTCAACGCCATTGCTAGACAGCGTCAACGCATCCATTGAGCCTGAGAAGCATCTAGCTCGAAGATAATTTAGAAGGTTAACGCTAGAGCCTAAGGCGTCCACGCACCAGTAAAGATGCATCCATGGATCCTCTTCACAGCATTAACTCTACGCAAAGGCTGCGTCAACTCAGTCACTGAAGAAGGCATAGGCCTGTTCAGAAATACTCTATAGCGTCGACGCAGCACGCCCATCTGCTAAAGACTTGATCACTGGATCATAGATGCGTCAACGCAGCAGGCTGATGGAGTCGACGCTGCAGTTAAAAAAAAAGGGTTGAAGATCTCTGAAGGCTGCGTCAACCTGTGGAGCAAGTGGGTTGACGCCACCTGACTCCAGTTGCTGAGCGTACTAATGAGGAGGCACATGATCCGATGGGAAAAAGGGGCAGGATGCTGACACGTGTTAGATAAGGGGTGCTACCCTGCCAAGTGGACCAATCAGTGGTCACTAGGGCATTTTCTACTCAACCTTCGGAGGCTCTGTTTCTGATATAAAAGCACCCCATCATCCTCTCGAAAAGAGTTAACTCTCCACAGAAGAAGAGAAAGATCTACAGCGAAGAAATCTGAGAGTGTGAGAAAAAGAAGAAAAAGAGAGAGAAGAGAAGAGCAGAGAGTGAGAGATTAGGAGAGCAGAAGAGAAAGAAAGAGAGATAGAGAGTGAGCGAGAGAGCTCGAGCAGAAGAGAAAGAAAGAGAGATAGAGAGTGAGCGAGAGAGCTCGAGCAGAAGAAGAAAAGGAAAAGAGAAAGAGAGAGTGTGAAGAAAGAGAGTGAGATTGAGGGAGATCTGTCCTTGATGGATCGTGGATCAAATCCAGGCCATCCAACTCTTTAAGAACCACATCGTGCTTCATTGTTTACATCTTTCAGATTGCTATTTATTTCCATTTTTTGTTTTCTATTTTACATCTTCTTCAAGCTGTTAGTCAGCGGATTGCAGAGGTGCTGCCTCTGGACGGCTAAGCTGTATTGCCCAGCGGTTTGCAGTGGAGGAGTCCACTAGACAGCAAGCTGTGTTGCTCAGCGGGGCGAGGAGGATTCCTCGGACGGCAAGCTGTGTTGCCCAGCGGTTGTAAGGCAAGCTGTGATGCCCAGTTGTTCAAGCTGTGAGTCAGCAGAATCCACACTCGGTTTGAGTGTGGGGTGGATGTAGGTCTGGAGGACCGAACCACCTAAAAACCCCTCTTGCATTGTGGTTTGATTGCTTATGGTTTGCTTCCGCTAGATGTTTGCATAGGGGCGCTCCAAGTGGTTGATCATAGGTTCATTAGATGACTTGATCAGATTTTGTTCTAAGTGTTTAATCTGTTGAGTGAGCGAAATTCTAATTGAGCTATAGTTTGTCTAACTTGTCTTGTTAGAGTGCTTACTATCTGTTTGTTTAATTCCACATCTGCTAATTAGTCTTCCAGACTTGATAAATCTGTCTAGTTATCTTTCTAAATAGTTAGTGAGCCTAATATGTCAATTGGGTGAAATTTTTATAGGCCATATTCATTCACCCCCCCTCTGAATACTAGCACCGAACCCAACAGTTGTAACCAGATATTAGCGATGATACACCTTTCACTCTCCGTGTCTATATCCAGATTCAATTTGGCAAAATATTCTAAGAGGTTTGTCATAATCATCTTGAGGCTAGATAAAATTACCATAGGTTTTCTGCTGAGTGCATCTACTACAGCATTAGCCTTTCCTTGGTGATATTGAATGGAGAAGTCAAAATCTTTAAGATACTCCTTCCACCTTCTTTGCCTCATATTTAATTCCTTCTGGGAGAAAAGATATTTCAGACTTTTGTAGTCTGAGAATGCTGTAAATTTTTCTACATAGAGGTAATGTCTCCATATCTTCAGGGCGAAGATAACTGCGACAAGTTCTAAATCGTGCACCGGGTAATTCTCCTCATGTCGCTTCAATTGTCTCGAAGCATAAAATATTGCCCTACCATGCCGCATTAGAACGCAACCAAGGGCTATGCCTCATGCATCGGTGTAGATCTCGAAACCATCACCTTCAACTGACAGCGCTAGCATGGGTGCTGTAGTGAGATGTTCCTTGAGAGTCAAGAAACTCTCTTCACATTCTGTCGTCCATACAAAAGGATTCTCCTTTCTTTTTAGTCTGGTCAGAGGTACGGTGATTTTCAAGAAATCTTTTATGAAGCGCCTATAGTAACCTACTAGACCAAGAAAGCTTCTGATTTCGGTCACGATCGTTGATTTGCTCCAGTTCTTGACCGCTTCAACCTTAGAAGGATCCACAGAGATACCTTCTTTTGAAATAATGTGACCAAGGAATGAAATTTCCTTTAGCCAGAATTCACATTTATTAAGCTTCGCATAGAGGTGGTGTTCTCTTAGTACCTGCAAAGCTATTCTTAGATGTTCTTCATGTTCTTCTTGTGTCGTGGAGTAGATGAGAATGTCATCTATAAAGATGACCACAAAGTTGTCAAGATATGGTCTGAAGACGTTATTCATTAACTGCATGAAAGCTGCAGGGGCGTTGGTTAACCCAAATGGCATGACAACGAATTCATAGTGCCCATATCTACTTCAGAATGCAGTCTTGTGGATGTCTTCGTCTTTGATTCTTAGTTGGTGATAGCCAGACCTTAGGTCTATCTTTAAGAAATGTAGTGCTTCAGAAATCTGGTCGAACAACTCATCAATACGCGGCAATGGATACTTGTTATTGATTGTTAATTGATTCAATTGTTGGTAGTCGATGCATAACCTGAGAGATCCATCCTTCTTTCTTACAAAGAGAACGGGCGCACCCTAAGGGGATGTGTTTGGCCTGATAAAACCCTTTTCCAATAATTCTTGTAGTTGTTTCTTCAATTCCTTGAGTTCCGCAGGGGACATCCTGTAAGGAGCTTTGGAAATAGTTGTTGCTCCAAGAATTAATTCAATAGAAAAGCTTACTTCCCTTGCAGGCGGTAAACCAGGTACTTCAGAAGGAAAGACATCGGGAAATTCTTTTACAATGGGAATTTCCTCAAGAACAAGTTCTTTATTTTCGGTGAAAACTACAGAAGCAAGAAAAGCTTCACAACCTTACGAGATGAGTTTGCAAGCATGAAGAAATGAAATAAGAATAGGCTGCTTCCTGTACTTGATGCCAAGAAAAGAAAATTTTGAAAGGTCAGGTTTGTAGAAAGAGATTCTCCTATGGCGACAATTAATGTCAGCATAGTGTTCCGACAACCAATCTAAACCTACGATTGCATTATAGCCTTCCATGTCTAGGCATACGAGATTTGCAGGAAGATTGTGACCTTCTATGGTTACCTCACTGTTAGGGTAGTGATACTTGAGTTTGTTGAGTCTCCAGATGATTTTGATGATAACAAAACCCCGGATTACAATGGGTTGTTTAATTGTTTGAACTTCTCCAAATGAGATTGAAATCAAAATGCATGAGTTGATTGAGGGTCAAACAAGCTCATTTTATATGTATCCTTGTGCAAACATAAGTCTTCAAATGTTCGATTTTGTTTCATGGACTGAACAATACTATTTTACAGAATTCCCAATTGGCGGTCGACCTAAAGGCACAGAGCGGTCGACCTAATTTTTCAGGGATCTCAAAACTACAGTGTTTTTACAGTGGCGGTCGACCGCCCAGCATGTTTCGGTCGACCGGTTTTCCCAGAATTGAAAGACACCGTTTCTGTAAAATTTTGGTCGACCGCCCCCTACCTCAGGTCAACCGCCAGTCTCGAAAACCCTTATTATTGACTTTTGTGTTCTCAACGTGGGAAGCCTCTCTCCTTGGATTTGTTTAATCCTAAAGCCACCAAACCTTCCATGATTTGTGGATCTGGTTCCTGGTATGTCTTTTGACCATTCAAGAGTTATAAAAACATCTCCTTAGGGCAAGAAACCCTAATCATCTAAGGGAGCTCAAGGAGACTATCAAAAATAGAGAAGAGTGCTGGTACTGTAACCGTGAATAGTGCTCCGGGAAGGAAGTTCGCCATCCATATTTAAGTGATTCAAGCCACATCTGGAGTAGATCAACCCTAAGCCAAGTGGAGATCAAGCTGCATCCAAAAACCTTCTTCATCAACTAAGGGGGAGCTTGAATCTGAAGTTTTCTCTTTGTGTCTTGCATTCGATTTCTATTTCAGATTTAAGTGTGTGTTCTTGTACTATCTGAATACTTGTGTGTGTGTGGATCTACGCAGATCCGTATATGTGTGTGTGTATGTCTATTTCTTCACATCTCTTTGTGATTCCATGCTTGTACACGTTCGTGAGAGTTCCGAACTCTTCACGTGTGTGTGTGTGTGTGTCTTGATTTTGTAATCATTTACAAGATAGTGTGGGAATCCTCACAGATCGTGAAGGGTGGAAGTAGGTTGCCTTTGTTGCATCCGAATAAAATCTCTGTCCATTGTGTGGTTTGTTCCTTTTCCTCTATCTCCATTCCGTGCAGCATTCGCGTAGTCTTTCAGTTGCATTGTTTGAGTTAGATCTAGTATTATTTATCGTTTCCATACTAGATTTTGGGTATATCAAAAGGTGGGTTCGGATCGGCAAGGCAAATATTGTCTGGAAGATAAACACCTTGCATGAGTTGAATCTCCGGATTCTCACCTCCGCCATCGTACCTAAGATCAGTTGAGTGTGATAGATTCTATTAGATTTCTTAGTTTCCATATAGTTTTGAATTTCATTTCGGCTATTATTCACACTTCTTTGAATTGGGCAGAGTTTGTTAAAAGTTTGTATACACCCAATTCACCCCCCTTTTGGGTATCATTGATCGTGGGACTTCAATTGGTATCAGAGCCAAGGCTCTATTTCTTTCAGATCTAACGATCTAGAGTAAGATCCAGATCAATGGCAAACAAGGGTATGATGCCTGAGGGTCACTCCATTCATCGTCCTCCATACTTCGATGGCTCAAATTACTCCTATTGGAAAAATAGAATGCATATTTTTTGAGAGCCCAGGAGTATGAGATCTGGAGAGTTGTGGACAAGGGTCCTTACAAACTCTCTAACGATGAAGAGAAATGGACACCCGAAGAAATTAAGAAATGCACCGTCAATTTTAATGCTATGAATATTATGCAATGTGCCATACATCCTAATGGATTCTCTCGTGTATCCATGTGCAGTTCAGCAAAGGAAATGCGGGACAAATTGCGGCTCATTTATGAGGGAACCTCCGAGGTCAAGGAGACCAAGGCAAGTCTCCTCGTAAGAGATTATGAGCTGTTGGGTCCCGTAGTGCAGGAACACGGATCTAGAGGGGGGGTGAATAGATCCTTGTGCTAAAAACTATGTCCAATTAAAAACACAAACTACCAGACATCGGAATTTACAAGATTGATAGGATTGAGGAAATTAATCTAAACAACTTTAAACTTAATTCACTCAATCTCACCGAGCTCACACGATTACATAACTAGATAGTAGAGAACACACAATCACACAAATCAAACCACAAAACACGGGGATTTTTAAGGTGGTTCGGGACCACGACGGGCTCCCTACGTCCACCCCTCACCAATCCGGTGAGGCTTCACTACACGCTACAAAGTGTAGCAACACGGGGAAGAACCCCAACACACACACGCTGCTTTCGCAGCAAACCAGACACGAGGCCTCGCCTCAAACTACTGCCACAGCAGCACACACACACACACACGTTGGGGAACACACCCCGAACTGTATACTTCACACGGAGACACAACTCTGTCCACACACACGTAGGACAATACCTACACAACCACACGGGAGAAAACTCCCAACAACACACGCAGATATACTCCGCACCAATCGACACACAACAGACCACACACACACTCGGAGACCCCTTTCTCCGAACACCCACACAAGAAAATCGTTAAAGAATTTATGTGGAAATCAGATATGCATACAATCAACCCAGAACAATTTCTAAACACTAAACCACACAACAAAACTGAAATGTAAAGCTCCTCCTCTTTAGAACAATCTGGCTCTTCTCAGTTTGTAGTCGGATGAACACGATTTTGGCGTCCTCTTGTTCTTCTCCTCGAACCACTTCTTTTCTTCTTCTATCACGAGCTCCAAATCACAAGGGAAGTAGATAAGATCTGCTGTTGAAGACCTCTGGAGCTTCTCCACCGTTTCAGCCCTTTCTTCTCCTACAAGGAAGAACACACTTTGATTAGGGTTAATACCTTGTGAATCTCATAGCTCATATATATATATAACTTAGAGTGCCCAAAAGACACATAAAACCCTCCTCACACATGTTAGAAACACCCTAGTATGATTAGGAACCATTGGGGGATGTTTTGGTACAGTTTCAAGGGGTTTAGGATGAGTTTTAAACACTTTCGTAAGTCCCGTCCGGAAGGGGTCGACCCTCGGCAACCAGGTTGCTGGAATACACAAAAAGAGGCCCTCTGTTACAGGGGCCGACCCTTGGGGTCGACCCTTTCAGTGGGGGTCCACCCCTGGGGTCGACCCTTGGTAACTAGGTTACTGTCGGGGCCAAAAAAAGAGCCAGGTTCAAAGGGGTCGACCCCATAGGTCGACCCTTTCAGTGGGGGTCGACCCCAAGGGTCGACCCTTTCAGGCAGGGTACACAAAAACAGCTCTGCGCGCTTCGGCGGCAGGAATTAATTCTCCTAGCTCCAAACTCCGATCAAAGCGAGACTGGAAGCGTTGGAAAGAGGACTCCCAAGGCTACAACATAAAATTTTAGAGGGAAAATCCAATGGTTGGATTGAAAATGGTGAAGACTGTAAGACAGTTTGAGTTTGAAAAATAACTAAAACCTCCATCAAACCAAAGGGAAACAATTGAATAAATGTTACCATAATCCCATGAAGATCAACCATGATTTTTCATCCTGAAAAACACGATAAAGCAAGGTATTAGTTGACAATTAAGATCTTTACATCAAGCATTAACACTATGACCATGTTCACAATAAATTGCTTCGTTGAACCTATTCCAAGAGTGAATGATGAACGAGATATCCATTTAAATCCACATAACAACACTTACCTCATTGTTTTACCTGAATTCACATTTCTGAATCATTCATACACATAGTCATGAAATTCAAAATCTCATTCTCCATTGACTGATGGTATGCATGTGGAATTCAAAGAGTAAGGAGCCAAGCCACATAGAACAATATTGAGTCACATTCAATTTGATCATCATCCAAGCTTTCAAACCACACATCATTACCTTGGGGGCAAGCAATGATATTTGCATCTCAATCATTCATTTAGTATTACCAAAGTCCACATTCATACTATGAGGCTCAATAAGACATGATGCTTAATATGACATGATGCTCGAGTGTGATTTTCACAAAGGCCTTTCACATTGAAGATAGAGCAACCGCACCAAGTGTAGATGGATTGTATATGTAATGTGCTAACCTCAAAGCACGTATGAACCTCAAAGAGTCATAGATGCATTGACATGATGATAAGCCTTGTAGAATTACAATGCATCCACATGATGATATCCCAATAGAAATAGTTTATGATCATTTCCACAACCAATTCAAGTGAAGAGCATTCACGCACAAGGCTAAGCAACAAAGGTATTTTGTAATCATCAAAATCACATACACAACAATCTCTCCCATTTTGATGATGACAAAATATTATGCTATAATACTCTCTCCCCCTTTGACATAATCAGAAATGGAGATCATGATGGGAAATCCAGAATGGCAAGAACCTATGGACAACCGGAGTATGAAGAGAACCAATGAGCACAATATGCATGAACGAATTGCAGAACTGTGGGATACCAAATGTTGAAATGAAACTCTTATACCAATTGTCTGATACCAATTGTTGAAAGTGGAAATGCAAAGCTCCCCCTTAGACATAGACACATTTGAAGACTGTTTTTGATTTTCAAATTTTTGATTTTTAGTTTTCTTGTGAGATGCATGATACAGGATGTATGAAAATGATGAGACATGACATGCATACAATGTAATCAAGCAGATATCTATAGATACGTGCAACATAACTCCTTCACAATAAGTGATACCAATTGATTTACAAGAAGGAGATAGGTGTAGGAAAAGTGCAAGTGAGTCATTAAGTTCAGAATGCTCATGATTACACCTAGAGGATTGTGCAGATAAATAGGAGAAGACATACAGTAGGTCATTGCAATTAATCAAATTTTCAGAATACATATCAAATCAAATTACCATGTGCAAGTGAGTAACATGAGAATGAAGTTTAGCCATATGGATAACCAGATTTTCAAGTAAACACAATAGTAAGTGTACAAATTACATTTCAATCTAGAGAACAACGTATTGGAGGCTTCGCTCTACCTCAATCGAATATATCATCAGAAATTTTCATACTGACAATCTGAATTTTTCTAAGAAAGATCAGGTTCAACATAATTCCTTTTTACGCGAGGAGACACATGGAGCTCATGCCAGAATCCCCGGTTACTCAGAATACTTAACCTTGTCACCTCATTTGAACAGAGATACTGTAGTCAACACTTTTCAGAAATGAACCGCATCACGTCTCAGGTGACATGTGCCCAGTTTACTCAGTGAGACTTAGCATTGCTCTGCCTTTTATTTCAACCAATTTTTTTATGTGGAGGCAGGCAGCTTTTTCCTCAACTGTCTCTTACCATCCATGCAGCAAGTTGAATTACTTTAGAGTGTTGAAATGAAATTCCTATATCCTTATGAATAACACTCAATTTCACATTAAAGTGCATAAAGTGTACGAATTTGATTTAACATGTATAGAGAAAATTTAACTTAAAACAGGATAGTGTAGCTTCCCCTATGTAAATGCAATACGCATGAAATGCTCCCCCTGAGAGTTTGACATGAAGCACACTTGTTAAGACTCAGATGTAACATTATTTAACAATGGAGTATTCGGTCTTAGAAGTTTCAAAGGAAGGGGTTGAATAGCATATAATAACATGCAAGCATACAATGGAGATATGCATATACAATGCAAAATGAAAAGGTATGCAATTTCAATGCTTGAAATGTTGGCTTCACAGATATGATGACCAATGATGGAAGTATTCTTTTTGGCATTTATGTAACATGAAATGTTCAAGATGATGCATTTCAAAATATGCACTATATGCATGCTAGAAATGCCAACCATGCAACAAGACACAAGATGAGCTTCATCTTCCAAAAGCACTATGTGAATGATATGTAGAGAGTGATTTGTAAATATGCAATGTGATGCACGATTCCAGATTTCACATGACACTCTATATGCACCTAATGCAACTAATGCATGACATGCATTACCAAATGTTGAAATGTGAGGACACCACTTTATTCTGAAAAGAGAATTCAGAAAATTTATTCAGAGCATCAAAACCATCACATGTGAACTTTTCTTGAAAACAGTTGTGCTATTAACCAAAAAGATGAGTGGCACATTGGTAAAGATCATGGAACATTGATCAACTTCAGTCCTCAAAAAGTTCAGCCACAGAATAACATCATCATGCTGAGAGAATGGAAAACATCAATCTCAAAATTTTCAGCATGTAAAACTCCCCCATAATCAATGCATGATTTCAGAAAGTTCATTTAAGTTGGATGCCATGTGCATAGATGATTCATGGAACCGGGCGGAGGAATGTTCTCACGCATGGTGATAGCTTTCAGACAGGCTTGACCTGCCCTTCCACATGTCACCATTTTATATACCATGTAATCATTGAATTGATGATCAGAAAAATACAATGCATTCCCATATGACATCGGGGGTTTAGCAAAATGTATTCAATGGCTACACTCTCATATATACTACTCAGATGTTTCAATACCATTCAGCCAAACATTCATTTTTCACATGGTCAAGAGCAACCAAAGAGTATTCAAGATTTCAAAATCACTGTCTGTCAAGAGATAGCACTAGCATCAAGACCATAGAACTTCAGCCGAACACTTTATTTTCTCACCTTTACCTTTATTGACATCTTCAAATTCTTTACTTTATTTTGCTTGTGTAATCTTCATCAATAGCTCCTTTCTTTCTCTCCTGCAAGAAATAGAATGATATTAGCCAAAAGAAATGGAAGCAGATCAAATCTTGCATTGAAGTCCTCTTGACCCCCTTTCCTTCTCTCCATTATTTCAAGGGTTGATGGCCATTATAAATTAAACCTACACTGTAAAGAGTTTAATTCATGTCAATATTAAGCCAATACATATGAAGAAACTAACTTCAAGGCTTTTCATCACATGTGACTCTCTCTCTCTCTCAACCTGCAAATTAGAGAGTTAAATTCCAGCAACATAAACTTAGAATTCACAACTTGATGTGCACAAACCTGAACAACCAACTTACATATTAGTGTCAATTCAAGGACAAGCCCATGTTAACCAAGGCATCACACCAGAACTGACCTAGTAGACTTAAAGCCTTCCTCTTGGTCACATGGCAATCCTGCAACAAAGTTCTCATTTGGTTGTTTTGGGTACCCAAACCTTCTTGGGTCCCGGATGGTTAGTTACACCTCTAGTGGGTGCCTTCCACTGTTTTTGGGCATGCATATCATTAAAATACTTTAAGGAGCAAACATTCATGGTATGCCCAAACTCACCACAATAATGACAACAACCAAGAAACTTCACAGAATTCTCATAAACATGACAATCAAATTTCGGTGATTTGGCATGAATGTTATCACTATAAGCATGGAAATATTTCTTCTTCACAACAGGATGAGCATGAAGTTTTTGTGGGTTTGCAAAAGTATAATTATTTTTGACTTTGAAAATCTTTCTTTCATTTGCTTGCCAACACTGTGACACACGGTGTCCTAGCTTTCCACATGTAAAACAACCACCCCTTTTTCTTTTGGAAGCAAGTTCATTTTTGCATGCTTTCAAATCATCTGATTTCATCAAAAAATAATCATGCATCATATGACCAAGTTCACCACAATAAAAACATGAGATTTTCTTTATGGATGCATGTGTGTGTGCAACATGATTTTTCATGGCATTCATCGTGACACCAACAACATTTTTAGCCTTTTGATGCAGGTTTTGTTTCTTCTTCAGACTTTCATTTGATTGCTTTGTTGTTTGAGGAACAGATTGATTTGGAGACCCATTTGATGTGCTGGCTATATTAGAACCATGAACAAATGATGTGTAGACTTTGTTTTCAAAGTTCTTTTTGTTCACAGGATTATAGCCCAGCCCTTCTCTTTGAAAATTCACTTTAGTCCCCAATATCTTGTTCAGATTTTCTTCCCCATTCACAAACTTAGACAAAGAAGCATTCAGATCAAGAATTTCTTTTTCAAGAGATGAAATATGCAATTCATAGGAAATGATCTCATTTTCACAAGAAATGACTTTTTCATTCAATTGAGCATTGATGGTTTGGTAGCTTTCCATCTTTTGTTCTAACACAAGCATCTTGTCAGATTCATCAACAATCACATATTTCCCTTTTTCAAAATTTTCAAGATTTTTCAATCTACTTTCAAGCAGGGAGATCTGAATTAGCATTGTACTATTCTCCTTTTTGAGTTCTTCATTTTCATTTGCAAGTTTATCATTCATAATCAATTCATTGCAAATATCATGATCAATAGAGTTTGACTCCATTTTGTTTCTTAGATCTTTTTCAGTTTTCTCCAATTGATCAATTGTGTTTTTGAGGGCAACATTTTCATTTCTCAAACAAGCAATGGTTTCTTTGTGACATTCAACATCATGCTCTAAAAGATCATTGAAGTTAACAAGCTCAGAACATTTATCACAAGAACCATTTTCATGGACCAAGTTTTCAGATTTCTTTTTCAATTTTCTATTTTCTGACTTGACTTTCTTATATTGTTTTGCCAACTCATCATAAGCTTCAACAAGATCGTCAAGAGTAAATTCTTCAGAATCAAAATTTACCTCTTCTGTACTTTTGTCACTTTGTTGATCAGCATCATCGGCCATGAGACATTTTTATCTTTCCTTTTCTTGAGCTTTAATCAACCGGTCCATAAGCTCCTTTGCCGTCCTACAAGAAGATGCAAATGGATACTTGTTACTACTTACAGAAGCTTTCAATAAACTCAAAGCAGTAACATTATCATGATGCATCATTTTATCCTGATTAGACCACTTGGTCTCATCTAGAGATAATATGTGTGGACCATGACAAATCAATTTCCAAAGACTAGGACTAATAGAATTGATCACCACATATAGTTTGCCTAGCCATGAATCAAAATTCAAACCAGTGAAGATTGGCAAACATTTCATTGATATATGTTCAGTAGAAAAATTCATGATTGTGGAATGCACTGGGATCACTCTGTAGATCGCAAGATCTAGGGACAACAGAGCCTCGCTCTGATACCAATTGTTGGATCCCGTAGTGCAGGAACACGGATCTAGAGGGGGGGTGAATAGATCCTTGTGCTAAAAACTATGTCCAATTAAAAACACAAACTACCACACAGCGGAATTTACAAGATTGATAGGATTGAGGAAATTAATCTAAACAACTTTAAACTTAATTCACTCAATCTCACCGAGCTCACACGATTACATAACTAGATAGTAGAGAACACACAATCACACAAATCAAACCACAAAACACGGGATTTTTAAGGTGGTTCGGGACCACGACGGGCTCCCTACGTCCACCCCTCACCAATCCGGTGAGGCTTCACTACACGCTACAAAGTGTAGCAACATGGGGAAGAACCCCAACACACACACGCTGCTTTCGCAGCAAACCACACACGAGGCCTCGCCTCAAACTACTGCCACAGCAGCACACACACACACACACGTTGGGGAACACACCCCGAACTGTATACTTCAAACGGAGACACAACTCTGTCCACACACACGTAGGACAATGCCTACACAACCACACGGGAGAAAACTCCCAACAACACACGCAGATATACTCCGCACCAATCGACACACAACAGACCACACACACACTCGGAGACCCCTTTCTCTGAACACCCACACAAGAAAATCGTTAAGGAATTTATGTGGAAATCAGATATGCATACAATCAACCCAGAACAATTTCTAAACACTAAACCACACAACAAAACTGAAATGTAAAGCTCCCCTCTTTAGAACAATCTGGCTCTTCTCAGTTCGTAGTCGGATGAACACGATTTTGGCGTCCTCTTGTTCTTCTCCTCGAACCGCTTCTTTTCTTCTTCTATCACGAGCTCCAAATCACAAGGGAAGTAGATCAGATCTGCTGTTGAAGACCTCTGGAGCTTCTCCACCGTTTCAGCCCTTTCTTCTCCTACAAGGAAGAACACACTTTGATTAGGGTTAATACCTTGTGAATCTCGTAGCTCATATATATATATATATAACTTAGAGAGCCCAAAAGACACATAAAACCCTCCTCACACATGTTAGAAACACCCTAGTATGATTAGGAACCATTGGGGGGTGTTTTGATAAAGTTTCAAGGGGTTTATGATGAGTTTTAAACACTTTCGTAAGTCCCGTCCGGAAGGGGTCGACCTTTGGGGTCGACCCTCGGCAACCAGGTTGCTGGAATACACAAAAAGAGGCCCTTTGTTACAGGGGTCGACCCTTCCAGTGGGGGTCGACCCTTGGCAACTAGGTTGCTGTCAGGGCCAAAAAAAGAGCCAAGTTTAAAGGGGTCGACCCCATGGGTCGACCCTTTCAGTGGGGGTCGACCCCAAGGGTCGACCCTTTCAGGCAGGGTACACAAAAACAGCTCTGCGCGCTTCGGTGGCAGGAATTAATTCTCCTAGCTCCAAACTCCGATCGAAGCGAGACTAGAAGCGTTGGAAAGAGGACTCCCAAGGCTACAACATAAAATTTTAGAGGGGAAATTCAATGGTTGGATTGAAAATGGTGAAGACTGTAAGACAGTTTGAGTTTGAAAAACAACTAAAACCTCCATCAAACCAAAGGGAAACAATTGATTAAATGTTACCATAATCCCATGAAGATCAACCATGATTTTTCATCCTGAAAAATATGATAAAGCAAGGTGTTAGTTGACAATTAAGATCTTTACATCAAGCATTAACACTATGACCATGTTCATAATAAATTGCTTCGTTGAACCTATTCCAAGAGTGAATGATGAACGAGATATCCATTTAAATCCACATAACAACACTTACCTCATTGTTTTACCTGAATTCACATTTCTTGTTGATTGGTTGAATCATTCATACACATAGTCATGAAATTCAAAATCTCATTCTCCATTGACTGATGGTATACATGTGGAATTCAAAGAGTAAGGAGCCAAGCCACATAGAACAATATTGAGTCACATTCAATTTGATCATCATCCAAGCTTTCAAATCACACATCATTACCTTGGGGGCAAGCAATGATATTTGCATCTCAATCATTCATTTAGCATTACCAAAGTCCACATTCATACTATGAGGCTCAATAAGACATGATGCTCGAGTGTGATTTTCACAAAGGCCTTTCACATTGAAGATAGAGCAACTGCACCAAGTGTAGATGGATTGTATATGTAATGTGCTAACCTCAAAGCACGTATGAACCTCAAAGAGTCATAGATGCATTGACATGATGATAAGCCTTGTAGAATTACAATGCATCCACATGATGATATCCCAATAGAAATAGTTTATGATCATTTCCACAACCAATTCAAGTGAAGAGCATTCACGCACAAGGCTAAGCAACAAAGGTATTTTGTAATCATCAAAATCACATACACAACATGAGCTGTTCAAAATGAAACCTGTGGAAGCAATTTCAGAGATATTCACAAGATTAACTGAGATCATAAATGGTCTCAAAAGCCTTGCGAAAGAGTACACAAACTCCGATCTTGTAAGGAAGGTTCTGAGATCACTTCTATCAGCGTGGCACACAAAAGCCACAATAATTGAGGATTCAAAGAACCTGTCCACACTCTCTTTGGACGAGCTAATATGGTCACTCATGACCTATGAGATAAATATGAAGAGAACAGCCGAGGAAGATACGAAGAAGAAGAAAGTGGTTGGATTGAAAGCTCATCAATCTGATGAAGACTTTCAAAAAGAAGAATATAGCGAGGGAAGCAATGAAGAAGAAGACTTGGCCATGATAACTCACCAAGTAAGGAGATTTTTGAGAAAGAAGAGGAATTTCTAAGGTAACTTCAAAAAGGGGCAAAGGAAGCCCATTCAAATCAAAGGCGAGTCAAGCAAGCCCAACAATGTCATTTGCTATGAATGCAAGAAGCCCGGACACATGAGAGGAGAGTGTCCAGATCTGAAGAAGAAGTTCAAGAAGGAGAAATTCAGAAAGTCAAAAGCAATGGCCGCTACATGAAGCGACGAAGAGGAAGAGCTGTCCGAAGAAGAGCTCGGAGAGCTCATGGAGAGCCTGTGCCTCATGGCACATGAAGTTGATTCGACGGAGGTAAATTCTGACCCTGATTTTATTTCAAATGAACAATTGGAGTCGGAATATGAAAAATTGTATACAAAATATAAGAAAATCAGATCTGAAAATAAAACTCTCAAAAAGAAAATTGATGATTTGTCACATGAAGATATCCTTGTTAAATTTGAGAAACTGGAACAAGAATGGTTTGAGCTAACCGAAGAAAAAGAAACCTTGCTTCAAACGATTTTAGATCTTGAAAAAGCCAAAGAGGATCTATCATGTAAAATGTTTGAAATTGAAAAAGTTTGTGAAAAGCTCAAGAATGAAAAAGAAACTCTAACCTCATCCATTTCAGAAATTGAAAATAAAAATGTGAGCTTGAATAAAGAGGTGACTGACTTGCAGTTCACTCTCTCTAGGTTCGTCAAGGGCAAACAAAATCTAGATAACTTGTTGAGAGTTAGAGTCAATTTCCAGAAGGAAGGATTGGGATATACTCCCCAAAATAAAAAACCCTTTGAGCATAAAATCACTACATCTTTTGTTCATGAAAAAGAAAACAACCATGCTTCATGTTCCAACTCTAAGCCAAAACATGTCCAACCCAAACCACGACAATTTCAAAGAAAGTTTACACTTGTTAATTGTTATCATTGTGATAGATTTGGTCATGTTGTTGCAAATTACTGGTTCAAACAAAATTCACCAAGAAATCATACTTTTTAGATCAAGAAAAGATATGCACAGAATTGGACTAACTCCTACGGACCCAAACTAGCTTGGGTACCAAAATCATTTGCATGAGAATGTTGTTTCTTGCAGATATGTCTTGAAGCCAGGGGGAGCAAATGGTACTTGGATAGCGGCTACTCAAGGCATATGACAGGGGAGAAGAAGGTGTTCTCTACACTGCAAGACAAGGATGGAGGTTCAATTGCGTTTGGAGGCAAGGACAAAGATAAAATCATTGGAATTGATAATATAGGTAAGAATTCTGAAATTCTTATCGAGAATGTCCTTTTGGTGAAAGGCTTAAATCACAACCTCTTAAGCATACGCCAATTGTGTGACAAGGGTTTTAAAATTATTTTTGATGAAACTCACTGCCTTGTCATAAATAAAACCTCTAATGAAATCAGATTCATCGGCGAGAGAAGCAACAATGTCTATACTATTGATCTAGATGATGTTTCCCGTGATGATGTGTGCTTGGTAGCAAACAATCATAATAATACATGGCTATGGCACCGAAGACTAGGTCATGCTAGTTTTGGAGTAATCTCCAAGTTGTCTAAACATGACTTAGTAAATGGTTTGCCAAAATTAAAATTTGAAAGTGATAAAATCTGTGAGGCTTGCACAAAAGGTAAGCAAACACGCATATCTTTCAAAAATTAGAACATTGTTTCTACCTCCCGGCCTTTGAAATTGTTGCATCTTGATTTATTTGGCCCAACTAGGACATCCAGCCTAGGAGGGAAATCCTATAGTTTTGTGATTGTTGATGATTATTTCAGATTTACATTGGTGTTATTTTTATCCAATAAAAATGATGCATTGATGGAGTTTCAAGTGTTTTACAAAAAAATCTAAAATGATAGAGGCTACCTTATCACTACCATCCAAAGTGATCATGGTGGTGAATTTGAAAATCATGAGTTCAGTAATTTCTGTGAAGAGCACGGGTATACGCACAATTTCTCATCACCAAGGACGCCCCAACAAAATGGAGTGGTGGAGAGAAAAATAGAATATTGATAGACATGGCACGGACCATGTTAAGTGAAAATTCTCTACCAAAAAACTTTTGGGCTGAGGCGGTAAGTACAACGTGTTACATCATCAACAGGGCAATGGTAAGGCCCATTTTGAAGAAAACTTCCTATGAGCTCTACAAGGGTAAGAAATCAAACATTTCCCATCTTAAACCCTTTGGATGTTCATGTTTCATCTTGAACAATGGTAAGTCCAATCTAGGTAAGTTTGATGAGAAAATTGACAAGGGAACTTTCCTAGGCTATACACTTAACTCTAGAGCTTATCGAGTATTTAATAAACAGACTTTGGTTGTTAAAGAAAGTCCTCATGTGATTTTTGATGAATCTGAACTAAAGCTGACAAACCAATCTATTCAAATTGTGGATGCAAGAGAAGCCCCCCAAAACTCAACTAATGCTGGAACATCTAAAGCCAAGGATGAACTAAAGGAAGGAATACCCAGCAAGAGTGAAGAAGATGAAGATCCTTCAATTGAAACACTGCAAGAGCAGCAAGTGCAGCACCCCGACTTGCCCAGCATCTCTACATTCTTAAAGGATCATCCAGCGGAAAATATAATCGATAATCCTCAAGACGGGGTAAGAACCAGATCATCACTAAGGCAAGTAGAAGAAGAGGATTTAATAGCCCTAATCTCACAGGAAGAGCCTAAGGATATCCATGAAGCTCTTCAAAATGAATCCTGGATCCAGGCTATGCATGAAGAGTTGCACCAGTTCGAAAGAAACCAGATGTGGACTCTTGTGCCACGACCTAAGAATCAATCTATAATTAGAACCCGATGGGTTTTTAGAAATAAGTTAAATGATACGGGATTGGTTGTTAGGAACAACGCCCGACTTGTGACCAAAGGGTATACCCAAGAGATAGGTATTGATTTTGATGAGTCATTTGCACCGGCTGCCCGTCTAGAAGCAGTCCAGATTTTATTATCTTATGCTTGCTCATCTAACTTCAAATTGTTTCAAATGGATGCTAAATCTACGTTTCTAAATGGGTATATCAAAGAGGATGTCTTTGTAGAATAACCTCCAGGTTTTGAAGACCCCAAACATCCACAACATGTGTACAAGCTCCAGAAGGCCTTATACGGACTGAAGCAAGCACCAAGGGCATTGTATATATGAACGGCTCACCTCATTTCTGATTAAAAATGGTTTCAAGAGAGGTAAGGTTGATCAAACACTTTTCACAAGGAAATCAGGTAAAGATATATTAGTAGTTCAAGTGTATGTGGATGACATAATTTTTGGAGCTACTAATAATGCGTTATGTGATGAATTTGTAGAAATTGTGTAAGGAGAATTTGAGATGAGCTTAATGGGTGAATTAACATTCTTTCTTGGACTGCAGGTGAAGCAAACATCTGAGGGCATTTTCATAAGTCAAGCCAAGTACATGGTGGAGCTGTTGAAGAAATATGGGATGGCTAAAGCAAAACGTTTGTCAACTCCAATGGCCACAATCTCGAAGTTAGACAAAGATGAAAATGGTAAAACAGTAGATCCTACACTGTTTCGAGGTATGATCGGATCACTACTGTATTTTACAACATGCCGCCTTGACATTCAATTCAGTGTATGTCTTTATGCCCATTTTCAGTCATGCCCTAAAGAATTTCATTTAACGGCTGTTAAACGTATTTTTAGATACTTACTTGGCACAATAGATTTTGGCTTGTGGTTTCCCATCGGTAGTTCTTTTGATTTGATTGCATACACCGATGTGGATTATGCCGGATGTATTGTAGATCGTAAAAGTACTAGTGGGTACTGTCAGTTTCGTGGTGTGTGTATAGTCTCATGGGTCTCCAAGAAACAACATTCAGTAGCTCACTCAATAGCCGAGGCTGAATATGTAGCCGCCGGAAGTTGTGGAGCTCAAGTACTTTGGATCAAAAATCAATTGCTTGATTTAGATATTGAAATGAAATGTGTGCCAATCTTGTGTGATAATACGAGTGCAATCAGTTTGTCAAAAAACCCTGTTCAACATTCTAGATCCAAGCATATTGATATTCGTCATCACTTTCTGAGAGAGCATGTAGGAAAGGGGGTCTTTGAATTACATTTCATTGACACACACAATCAGCTAGCCGATATTTTCATAAAACCCCTAAACTAGGATCAATTTAACAAGATAAGAAGAGAACATAAGTTGTGCAAGGGTGAGAGCATACATACATAAGTCTGCACTTTGGTGAAGATTTGCATTTATAGAAACTCATATGCATCAAGGGTAGAAAAACATGCATATTGTCTATATTTACTTTCGATACCTTGTGTGTTCACATACACTCCTGCATGCTTGAATGTATTTATATATATAGCCCTCCTTGAAAAATACTTCTAAGGCCAGATAATCGTTGCAGAATTAAATGTGGATCCAGTGATGCCAGAACTAAGGCAACTTCTGAGGGGGAGCTAGAGAAGTCTCCTCAAATCTCCATCTTTTCTCTCTCTCTCTCTCTCCACTTCATGTTGGTTCCAATCAGAAGGTCGGATGGTTGTCCCCATATATATAAAAAAAAAAAAAAAGAAGGAAACAAAAAAAAGAGAAAAAGTTACAAATTGGGGATTTTTGGGTCTAGCGGTCGACCGCCAGACCCGGTCCGGTCGAACGAACCCAGCGAACCGGGCCGGCCGAACCACCATCCGAACCCCTTTTAAAGGGGTCTTCACTCCTCTTTTCTTCATTCCAACTCCTCCACTCTCTCTCCTATCCTCTCCCCTAACCCTAAAACACCAAAACCCCTCTTCTTAACCTCACAAACCTCCTTCCTCCTTTACCCACACAAGATCCTGTTGGATCGTCACGTTTTCGGGACGAAATCTCCACGGCCAATTTGTGCATTTGTGAAGCCACCTCTAGGGATCCAGGTTGTGGAGAAGTTCATTCAAGCCCTAGGTGTGCACTTTTGGTTCTTCTTCCTCCCCTGGGTTGAGATTGTTTGTTCGAGGGTTTCTCGGTGAGTTCTTCTAGCTCAGGATGCCGCCTCAACGGAGTTCTCAGAGTCCTACCCAAGGGAGACCAAGAGGTCAGAGATGAGAGGCCCTGACTCATCCACCACAGCAGGCACTAGTGCCTCGTCGAGCACCTTGTTTGCCTCTGCAACCCATCATCAATCCCCGACTGGTCGATTTTGACGAGATGAATGAGATTTTGCTTGATCTATGTGCCCTGTTTGAAATTCAAGAAGGGTGGATTGATTTTGTCACCAGATACACTAGGTATTATCCTAACCTGGTACAACAATTTTATGGAAATCTGGTCGAGAGAAATGAACAGTTTTATACAGTTGTCCAAGGAGTAGAGATTCATATCACACCCGATCTCTTTCAGCAAGCCCTAGGTGTCTCAGCCAGTGGTGCTGATATGAATTTTGGGCATGGTGCAATTGAGGATACCTTTATTGCCATGACAAACTGTGATTTTGTGCATGGTATTGTTAATTTTTTTTTAATTAGATTCCAATCCCACCCCCTTTAAATACATACATGCATAAACATGTGAATCAAAGACAAGGGGGATGAAATGATGAGAAATACTAACTGTGATCGCCACCAAGGTTCCAACAACGCCAAAGGATGAAGAAGTGTAAAGAATGGCACCGTGTACCTTGGAACTTAAAGACTTGATCGCGCTTGACAAATGAGGTGCGGGGAACTTGTGGATTAAAACCTCCTCTCCTTCCAGCCGGCTAGAGGAAGATGGCCTCGCGTTGTATTCATGCTCTCCGAGGGGAGGTTTTTAACCCCTGTGGAAGGGTGGAAATAATAGGTGGGTGTGTATTGTGCATGCATGAGATTTGAAATCTCGAGATTTGATTGAGAGAATAGAGAGAAAACGTCGATGCAAAACGTGCAAAAGTGCATGTATAGAAGAAAAGTGCAGAATATTATGATGATTTGTGATTTTAAGAGGAAGAGAACTAAGAATATAGATCATAAAATTAAGCCCAAAAGGATGCAATGGAAAGCTAATACTTCCCTCTTCAATCCAGGGTTGAAGTTGTGAGTTGGAGTTGCAGCATGGCTTCGCCCCGAACCAAGAAAGAGCCCCCCGTTGCGACTGCAAACTGGGCAGTTTTTATAGAAAAGTGGTGAAACCCCCAACTTTTCTCCACGAGTTTAAGAGATAGAGTCCATCAATTCTCGAGATCTATGGATCAATTTTGAGATAATAGTCAAGATAAGTCATAGGAGAAAATGGGACTCTATTTGGATGAAGGATTTGGAAGATATGGTTTCTAGAAGGGAGCCCCGGAGCTTAATCTGTAGAGTTTGAGTTGAACCAGGACACCTAAACCCTAAACTTTTGAGTGTAATTCTGAGCAAGATAGCCAATGAAATTTGGAGTTCTTTGGACTGAATTCAAGATAATACCAAGGAGAAACCATAGGAACAAACGGCGCTCAATTCGGAGTAGAATTCAAGAAGTTATGGACTCTGCAAGAGGGCCACGACGCACAGAAATAGAGTAGAGTCCAGCACGAATTAGACTCTCAGGTGTGTGTAACAGTCTATCGTACGACCGTCAGAGTTATGTAACAGATTAGGATAGGTCCGTCACACTCTGGGGGTCAAACGGGACGATTTCGGACAAGTTTCGGTGTAACGCACCCATACTAGACCGTCACATGGACTCTGACAGTCTAGGGTAGGACCGCCACGCTCTAGGGATCGAACAAGATGATTTTGGGCAAGTTTCAGTGTGACGGTCTATCGTAGGACCGTCACACTGCCCTGGCGGTCTAGGGTAGGGCCGTCACACTGATGGAGCAAGATTTTGGGCAGACTACGTGTGACTTTGGAAATTGAAGCGTATCTCTCAAACGGGGCAGAACTAGTGAAAGTGGTAGAAGAAGAAATTGTAGATAACTAAGAGAGGAACAACATTTATGAAGAAAGTAGGTTGAGAAAATGATTATAAAATGGAGAAAATGGTGCTAGAAGAGAGAGAAAACTCTGGGACATAGGTGAACAGCGCAGCACACCGGAAAAATGTGAATAGCTCACAATAGGGGCAGAAGCCCCCCAAAACTCAACTAATGCTGAAACATCTAAAGCCAAGGATGAACCAAAGGAAGGAAAACCCAGCAAGAGTGAAGAAGATGAAGATCCTTCAATTGAAACACTGCAAGAGTAGCAAGTGCAGCACCCCGACTTGCCCATCATCTCTACATTCTTAAAGGATCATCCAGCTGAAAATATAATCAGTAATCCTCAAGACGGGGTGAGAACCAGATCATCGCTAAGACAAGTAGAAGAAGAGGATTTGATAGCCCTAATCTCACAGGAAGAGCCTAAGGATATCCATGAAGCTCTTCAAAATGAATCTTGGATCCAGGCTATGCATGAAGAGTTGCACCAGTTCGAAAGAAACCAGATGTGGACTCTTGTGCCATGACCTAAGAATCAATCCATAATTAGAACCCGATGGGTTTTTAGAAATAAGTTAAATGATACGGGATTGGTTGTTAGGAACAAGGCCCGGCTTGTGACCAAAGGGTATACCCAAGAGATAGGTATTGATTTTGATGAGTCATTTGCACCGGTTGCCCGTCTAGAAGCAGTCCGGATTTTATTGTCTTATGCTTGCTCATCTAACTTCAAATTGTTTCAAATGGATGTTAAATCTGCGTTTCTAAATGGGTATATCAAAGAGGATGTCTTTGTAGAACAACCTCCAGGTTTTGAAGACCCCAAACATCCACAACATGTGTACAAGCTCCAGAAGGCCTTATACGGACTGAAGCAAGCACCAAGGGCATTGTATATATGAACGGCTCACCTCATTTATGATTAAAAATAGTTTCAAGAGAGGTAAGGTTGATCAAACACTTTTCACAAGGAAATCAGGTAAAGATATATTAGTAGTTCAAGTGTATGTGGATGACATAATTTTTGGAGCTACTAATAATGCGTTATGTGATGAATTTACAGAAATTATGCAAGGAGAATTTGAGATGAGCTTAATGGGTGAATTAACATTCTTTCTTGGACTGCAGGTGAAGCAAACATCTGAGGGCATTTTCATAAGTCAAGCCAAGTACACAGTGGAGCTGTTGAAGAAATATGGGATGGCTGAAGCAAAACGTTTGTCAACTCCAATGGCCATAATCTCGAAGTTAGACAAAGATGAAAATGGTAAAACAGTAGATCCTACACTGTTTCGAGGTATGATCGGATCACTACTGTATCTTACAGCATGTCGCCCTGACATTCAATTCAGTGTATGTCCTTATGCCCATTTTCAGTCATGTCCTAAAGAATCTCATTTAACGGTTGTTAAACGTATTTTTAGATACTTACTTGGCACAATAGATTTTGGCTTGTGGTTTCCTATCGGTAGTTCTTTTCATTTGATTGCATACACCGATGTGGATTATGTCGGATGTATTGTAGATCGTAAAAGTACTAGTGGGTACTGTTAGTTTCTTGGTGGGTGTCTAGTCTCATGGGCCTCCAAGAAACAACATTCAGTAGCTCTCTCAACAACCGAGGCTGATATGTATCCGCCGGAAGCTGTGGAGCTCAAGTACTTTGGATCAAAAATCAATTGCTTGATTTAGATATTGAAATGAAATGTGTGCCAATCTTGTGTGATAATACCAGTGCAATCAGTTTGTCAAAAAACCATCTTCAACATTCTAGAACCTAGCATATTGATATTCGTCATCACTTTCTGAGAGATCATGTAGGAAAGGGGGTCTTTGAATTACATTTCATTGACACACACAATCAGCTGGTCGATATTTTTACAAAAACCCCTAAACCATTATCAATTTAACAAGATAAGACGAGAACATAAGATGTGCAAGGGTGAGAGCATACATACATAAGTCTGCACTTAGGTGAAGATTTGCATTTATAGAAACTCATATGCATCAAGGGTAGAAAAACATGCATATTGTCTATATTTACTTTCAATACCTTGTGTGTTCACATACACTCCTACATGCTTGAATGTATTTATATATATAGCCCTCCTTGAAAAATACTTCTACGGCCAGATACTCCTTGCTGAATTAAATGTAGATCCAAAGATGCCAGAACTAAGGCAACTTCTGAGGGGGAGCTAGAGAAGTCTCCTCAAATCTCCATCTTTTCTCTCTCTCTCTCTCTCCACTTCATGTTGGTTCCAATCAGAAGGTCGGATGGTTGTCCCCATATATATATAAAAAAAGAAACAAAAAAAGAAAACAAAAGAAGGAAACAAAAAAAAGAGAAAAAGTTGCAAATTGGAGATTTTTGGGTCTAGCGGTCGACCGCCAGACCCGGTCCGGTCAAACGAACCCAGCGAACCGGGCCGGCTAAACCACCATCCGAACCCCTTTTAGAGGGGTCTTCACTCCTCTTTTCTTCATTTCAACTCCTCCACTCTCTCTCTCCTATCCTCTCCCCTAACCCTAAAACACCAAAACCCCTCTTCTAAACCTCACAAATCTCCTTCCTCCTTCACACACACAAGATCCGGTTGGTTCGTCACGTTTTCGGGACGAAATCTCACGGCCAATTTGTGCATTTGTGAAGCCACCTCTAGGGATCCAGGTTGTGGAGAAGTTCATTCAAGCCCTAGGTGTGCACTTTTGGTTCTTCTTCCTCCCCTGGGTTGAGACTGTTTGTTCGAGGGTTTCCCAGTGAGTTCTTCTAGCTCAGGATGCCGCCTCAACGGAGTTCTCAGAGTCCTGCCCAAGGGAGACCAAGCAGTCAGAGACGAGAGGCCCCAGCTCATCCACCACAGCAGGCACCAGTGCCTCGTCGAGCACCTTGTTTGCCTCCGCAACCCATCATCAATCCCCGACTGGTCGATTTTGACGAGATGAATGAGATTTTGCTTGATCTATGTGGCCTGTTTGAAATTCAAGAAGGGTGGATTGATTTTGTCACCAGATACACTAGGTATTATCCAAACCTGGTACACCAATTTTATGGAAATCTGGTCGAGAGAAATGAACAGTTTTATACAGTTGTCCAAGGAGTAGAGATTCATATCACACCCGATCTCTTTCAGCAAGCCCTAGGTGTCTCAGCCAGGGGTGCTGATATGAATTTTGGGCATGGTGCAGTTGAGGATACCTTTATTGCCATGACAAACTGTGATTTTGTGCATGGTATTGTTGATTTGTTTTTTTAATTAGATTCCAATCCCACCCCCTTTAAATACATACATGCATAAACATGTGAATCAAAGACAAGGGGGATGAAAGGATGAGAAACACTAACCATGATCGCCACCAAGGTTCCAACAACGCCAAAGGATGAAGAAGTGTAGGGAACGACGCCGTGTATCTTAGAACTTAAAGACTTGATCGCGCTTGACAAACGAGGTGCGGGGAACTTGTGGATTAAAACCTCCTCTCCTTCCAGCCGGCTAGAGGAAGAGGGCCTCACGTTGTATTCATGCTCTCCGGGGGGAGGTTTTTGACCCCTGTGGAAGGGTGGAAATAATAGGTGGGTGTGTATTGTGCATGCATGAGATTTGAAATCTCGAGATTTGATTGAGAGAATAGAGAGAAAATGTCGATGCAAAACGTGTAAAAGTGCATGTATAGCAGAAAAGTGTAGAATATTATGATGATTTATGATTTTAAGAGAAGAGAACTAAGAATATAGATCATGAAATCAAGCCCAAAAGGATGCAATGGAAAGCTAATACTTCCCTCTTCAATCCAGGGTCGAAGTTGTGAGTTGGAGTTTCAGCATGGCTTCGCCTCGAACCAAGAAAGAGCCCCCCGTCGCGACTGCGAACTGGGCAGTTTTTATAGAAAAGTGGTGAAACCCCCAACTTTCCTCCACGAGTTTAGGAGATAGAGTCTGTGACGACCCGAGGATCCGAGTACCGGAAAGGAACCGGCGCGTCTCGGATCTCGGTCCGCCAACCCACGAGCCCGAAGACTCGGAAGGGTAGAAAGGAGTGGTGTGGGGGTACAAGAGAAATTGCAACGACCACAGAGATAGCACAATAATCTAAAATAAAATGCACATAATAATATAAATAGATCAAACTGCTACAAGGTCCACAGTGTCTCATGTCCAAAAGAAAGTACAGTCAACAGGAAAGAAAGTACAACTACACTGGGCATCCCCCGGCGTACAACAACACGGGGCATCCCCCGGAGTACAACTACGCGGGGCATCCCCCGGCTCTGGCAGACTGGCAACTAACCCTGGCTGGAAGACCCACGCTGAAACTCGGCCGCGCCTCCCGCCGACCCCGCCTCACCTGAAGAGCAGGGGTGAGCCTCATCTCATTGGCCCAGTAGGGATCTCGCGAATCCCCACCTCGCACGGAAAATGAGGAAGAAGAAGACAACCCTACCAACCGAGAGTACGGTAGAACCGACAAGCTAAAGTAAATAAACGGAAAAGTCGTCTACTCTAACAGTACCACACTACGGAACCTCGGTCCAACAAAACACGAGTCCACGCCTGCCAGTGAACAGGAGCACCATCCACAAGAAGAACGACCGGATGCGTCCCCTGACGTCTTACACCGCGTCACAAGTGTCTAGCTACAACGCCCAGGGCGTGAGACTCAGACACGCAACAAGTACCACAACAACAAGGACTAGCTGGGGTCGCACTCGTCAGTGCGTGTCCCAAGCCCCCAACTACGTGTGCACACACAGACCATCTGCTCTAGGTCGGGTCCTCTAGCTGGTTTTCCCCCCCACCGGACTCTGGTGGCAAAGGCAAGGGGCCCTACGGTAACCAGCCTAAAAACCGCGTCACACTGGGTCTCGCTCTCCACCACTCCCAGGTGGGTCCGCACACGCGTGCGCAGAAAGCTACGACTAGTGGACAGGTCACTGGAAGTAAGGACTAATCCACGGAAACCACCGACCAAGCACTAGCACAGACTCTCGATGATCCTACGGTAGGTACGGAAGCCGGGGACACGCATGTGGTCCGACCGTCCCTCAAATCACGCGGCACTCCTATCGAGGTAAACTGATTCTCCGAGGAACCCCGGGCCCCCCTGTGGCTCTCATTGGGTGCCCACGGCATCCCTAGGGCCACACGCCACAACCGGGTCCAATACTCATCCAACCGGAGGTCACGCTACCCGCAAAACGCTGTTCGGGGAAGGGAAAGGTCGCGCTAGGTATCCCTAGCGCGACACCGAAGAACGCGCTAGCTTTGGCTAGCGCGATCTTCCATGTCGCGCTGCCCAAGGCTAGCGCGTTCAATCTGAATGCGCTAGTCTTGGATAGCGCGATCTGGAGATCACGCTACCCGAACCAGGCGCGTTCCCCCACCACCTTACTGTTCGTCTTCTCCGACGAACACGCTCGGACGACACAGCGCGTTCATCAAGAACGCGCCACTGGACTATAGCGCGACATCGGGCCGAGCCCGGTTCGCGAACTACGACCGAAAATCATAAAACCACGCCCATTCACCCCCTTTGGTGAAGGGAAAACAATGGGGAATCACCCCACAACGACCTAGCATGCATCTAGAGCCCCCAAATCGATCAAAAACCCCACGAATCGACGGATCCGGCGCTCAAACCCCAAACATGGAAATAACCCTCCCGGCATGAATCTAGCCCCTCTCGGCCTCTCCACGGCCTAGAAATCACGGAGAATGCTAGAAAGAGGGTAAGGATTCGTCCCCCTACCTCAAGGAAGCTCGAAATCCACCGAAACGCCGTCGATCTTCAAATCTAGCTCAACGACGAACTCCACAACCACGCGCCAATGGGGGCACCGTCGCGATCCTCTCGCCGCCGCCGTCGTCACCGCGCTGCCGCCAAGGTCCACCACCTGTCGTCGGAGGGGAAGGGGCCGCCGCGAGGTTCCAACGGGCAAGGAGGGGAAAAAGGGGGGTGACCGTTGCGCGCTCACGGGAGGGGAAAGAAGGAAGAAGAAAAAGGGAAGAAAAAAAAGGCTTTAAATAGAAAATCTGAAAAATGCCAAAAATACCGAAAAAATAGAAAAATACACCTCCTCGATGGTCTCGACGCGTTGATCGCAACGGTACCACTCGCGGGCTGGTGAACGAACCGGTTCACCCGCTACAGGGTTCCGAAGGACTCGCCGAAACCCGTACGCGGAAATCGGAAAATGCGCACGGAAAAGCCGCAGACACACTCCGGGCCTCCGAAACGACTCCGGATCGCGCCGATCCGAACACGAAAGATGTCCGAAACGAAATTTCGGACACAACAGGGTCGAACACCCTGACAAACCACATCCGGGACCCATAACGAAGGATCCGAAAGATCCGGGACATTACAGCCCTCCCCCCTTAAACGAATTTCATCCTCGAAATTCAAGGATAAGGCATAAGGACGGGGGAAAGACTCACACAAACAAATAAGGATACAACTCTCGCATCTCATCCTCGCGCTCCCAAGATGCCTCGCCGCCAGAATGACGCTGCCAGACCACCTTAACCAGAGGAATAACCTTGTTCCGCAGGCGCTGCTCTCGCCGATCCTCAATGCGAACAGGAAACTTCGGAAGGGACAGATCTGGGGTCACATCAGGCCAAACGGCATCCTCGAGAACATGTGAGTCATCGGGCATATACTTCCGAAGCATCGATACATGGAACACATCATGCACGGTGGAAAGCTCCGGAGGTAGCTGCAACCGATAAGCAACTTCCCCAACACGCTCAACGATGGGAAAGGGACCAACGTAGCGGGGACTCAACTTCCCACGCCTACCGAAGCGCATTACGCCCTTCATGGGAGACACTCTCAAGAAAACTCGATCTCCCACAGCAAAGCTGAGAGGTCGCCTCCTACGATCGGCATAACTCTTCTGCCGGCTCTGAGCTGCCAACATCTTCTGCCGAACGAGATGCACCACCTCAACGCACTGCTGCACCAAATCTGGTCCGGTCAAGGCACGCTCGCCCACCTCGAACCAATCAAGCGGAGTCTGACAAGGTCGCCCATACAACGCCTCATAGGGAGCCATACCGATGCTCGAATGATAGCTGTTGTTGTAGGCAAACTCCACTAATGGCAGGTGGTGGGTCCAACTCCCCTGCCACTCCAAGCAACACGCTCGGAGCATGTCCTCCAGAGTCTGGATGGTCCGCTCAGACTGACCTTCCGACTGAGGATGATAGGCCGAGCTGAATGCCAACTTGGTGCCTAGAGCCTTCTGGAAACTCCTCCAGAATCCAGAAGTGAAACGGGGGTCACGATCGGACACGATGGAGATAGGGACTCCATGCAACGGGACTATCTGCTCCACGTACAGACGAGCCAAACGCTGCACGCTCCAACTGACCTTGACCGGCAGCAACCGCGCCGTCTTCGTCAGTCTATCCACTAGCAACCAGATACTATCCTCCCCACTGGACGTCCTCGGTAATCCAACCACAAAATCAGTGGTCACATGGTCCCACTTCCAAGCAGGAACATCCAAGGGCTGAAGTGTGCCTCCTGGTCGCTGGTGCTCTGCCTTCACCTGTTGACAGGTCAAACACTTGGCCACAAATTTCGCCACATCTCTCTTCATGCCAGGCCACCAAAACTGCCTCTTCAGGTTCTGGTACATCTTGGCCGATCCGGGGTGCACGGCATACCGACTCCCATGAGCCTCACGCAATACATTACGCTGCACCTGCCCCTCGGCCGGAACGTACAACCTACCTCTGAATCTCACAGCTCCATCCTCGCCAAACTCCACTTTCGGCCATCGACAAAATACGAGGTAGCTCGGGGTCCGCTCGCTGGGCCTCAGTCACCTGTCGACGCACCGCGGGCGTGATAGTCAGACTCGCAAGGACAGCCGAACCTTGGTCCTGAGGGACCTTGAGCCTAAAAGTCATGGCCGGGACCTGCTCCCAAAGCCTCCACTTCCTCAACAGCATCTGACTGACCGTTACCCTCCTGCTCAGAGCATCAGCCATGACGTTCATCCTGCCAGGCTGATAAGACAGAGTAACATCATAATCCTTCATGTACTCCATCCACCTCCTCTGCCTGAGGTTAAGATCCTTCTACGTAAACACATACCTCAAACTCTGATGGTCAGTGAAAAGCTCAAACCTCTCGCCGTACAAGTAATGCCTCCAGATCTTCAGAGCGAAGATCACCGCTGCCAACTCAAGATCATGAGTTGGGTAGTTCGCCTCATGTGGCTTTTAACTGCCGCGACGCATACGCCACAACTCTCCCATGCTGCATCAACACAGCACCGAGGCCTACCCCAGAAGCATCTGTACACACCACGAAACCACCCGAGCCAGATGGCAACACCAAAACCGGAGCAGTGGTAAGCAATCTCTTCAGCTCCATGAAGCTCCGCTCACACTCCTCCGTCCAGACGAACTGCACCTCTTTCCACGTAAGCCTGGTCATCGGGGCCGCAATACGAGAGAAATCCTGAACAAACCGTCGATAATAACCTGCAAGCCCCAAGAAACTCCGAATCTCCATGACAGAACTCGGCCTCGGCCACTGCACCACTGCCTCGACCTTGGCCGGGTCCACGGAAACACCATCACCAGAAATAACATGCCCCAGAAAGTGCACCTCTCGGAGCCAGAACTCGCACTTGCTGTACTTGGCATACAACTGGTGATCGCGCAGGGTCTGCAATACCGCTCTCAAATGCTGTACATGCTCCTCAGCAGACCGCGAATATACAAGGATATCGTCCACAAACACGACCACAAACTGGTACAAGTACGGACGAAACATCCTATGCATCAAATCCATGAATGCTGCGGGGGCATTGGTGAGCCTGAACGGCATCACCAAGAACTCATAACGCCCATACCTCGACCAAAACGCCGTCTTCTCCACGTCCGACTCTCGGATCCGCAGCTGGTAATAACCTGATCTCAAATCGATCCTCGAAAACACTTGGGCCGACTGAAGCTGATCGAACAAGTCATCAATCCGCGGCAACAGATACCTGTTCTTAACAGTCACCTGGTTTAACTGACGGTAGTCGATGCACAGCCTCAAACTACCATCCTTCTTCTTCACAAACAATACCGGCGCACCCCACGGGGAATAACTAGGACGAATATACCCCTTGGCCAGCAACTCCTGCAACTGCGCCTTCAGCTCTCGCAACTCAGCAGGCGCCATCCGATAAGGGGCCTTCGACATAGGCGCCGTACCCGGCACCACCTCAATCACGAAATCAATCTCTCGCTGCGGTGGCATCCCTGGTAGCTCCTCGGGGAAAACATCAGGAAACTCGCACACGACAGGAATGTCCTCTACCTCAGGGCCCTGCCGCTCGACCAAAACCACGGATGCGAGAAAACCCTGACAACCTGCATCAAGCAAACGATGCGCACGGAAAGCCGAAATAAGCAAGCGGGAAGAGGAAGACCGAATACCTTGAAAATAGAAGGTGGGTCCACGGGGCTGTCGGAAGTAGACCTTCTTCGAGCCACAATCCACCAAGGCATGATGGGCCTCGAGCCAATCCATGCCTAAAATCACATCGAAGTCCTGAAGCGGTAACGCGTAGAGTCTAACCGGCAAGTTCCGCCCTTCCACCCACACAGGTACCTTCTCAAAGCAGTACGGGGTGATCATGAAGTCACCGATAGGCAACTCTACCGCCAAGTCACAGGACACCTCGGTCACCGGGTCCTCCACGCTCTGAGCGAAAACCTCCGAGATGAACGAATGAGAAGCACCTGAATCGAACAAAACACGAGCCGCACAACCCAAAATCGAAAGAGTAACTTCCACCAAATGCGATGCCTCATCTTCCGCCCTGGTCAGATGAGTCACTCTGCCTCGGGATCTCTGCCCACCCATAGTAGCTGATCGTGCCAACTGAGGGGACTATCCCTGCTGCTGGTACTACTGTGGCTGTGCTGACGACTGCTGGGGCCAAAACTGCTGCTGCTGCTGAAACTCGTGCGGCTGGCGCGGTCTCTGCGGGCAGTCACGTGCCATGTGCCCTTGCTGGTCGCACCTGAAGCAAATCACGGACGCCGAACACGGTCTGCCTGGATGAGAACCACCGCACCTGGGACAGCCATCCCGCGAACTAGTCATCGAACCCTGACGCTGAAAAGTCACCGGCTGCTGAACACTGCCCAACGACTCCTGCCCCGACTCCTTACGATCCTGACGCCTCTTGCTAAAACCAGCTTCCTTAAGCAACTTCTTAAGCTTCGACTTGAAGGATGAACCTGGCGCCGGAGCCACAGTCTGTGTCGCCACTGATCCACCTGCTGAGAGCTGGGCGGTACTCTGCTGCTGCATCCCTGTCGGCTGGCGAAAATCTGCCTGCACCTGACTAGTACTACCCTGCCCTCGAACCTTCTGCAAATCTCTCTCCAGCGCCGATGCTGCCTTACATGCCGCGTCCAAACTGGTCAAATCCGACGCAAGAAGATGGTGCTTCAACTCTAGCCTCAGACCACCAACAAACTGATCGGTCTTCACCTCCTCGTCCGCCATGATATGAGGAGCATAACGGCCCAACTCGATAAACCTGGCACGGTACTCCATCACCGTCATGTCACCCTGAGTCAGCTCCATGAACTCTCGCAACCTCTGCGACCTGACAAAAGATGGACAGAAGGCACGCTCGAACGCCGTGACGAACTCCTGCCACATGATCTGCCGAAGAGGATGAGATCGGAACACTGAACCCCACTCCGATGTCCACCAAGTACGGGCCGATCCCTGAAGACGAAGAGTGGCCAGCGCCACCTGCTCCTCCTCGGGACACTCCATCGCACTAAAAATCCGCTGCACATCATCCAGCCACTCTCTGGCCACCTCAGGATCTGACTGCCCACCAAAACAAGGAGGCTGATACAGTAAAAACTCCTTCAGCACACGACCGCGACCACCTCGAGCCTGATCCTCACCAGCCCTCGCCACCCTGCTGCTGATGACCTCCCTGCTGCTGACCTCCCTGCCGCTGCTGAAACACATACTCAAACATGCCTCGGAAGAAATCGTCCATCCCTGGAGCTCTCGCATCTCTAGATACACCCTCGGAAATTGAAGCCCTGCTCTGCTCCTCTGGACCACCACTAGACTCTCCCTGCTGGGCGCGAGTCCTTCTCCGTGGCGCCATAACACACCTGGCATCAAGAAGAAGCACCGGAAATCAATAAAACACACGACCCTAAGCCAGTCGCCGACTGTACAGGACATTCATGGACCTTATGGACCACTGCAATTCGTTCCAAGTTCCGATATACCTCCACAACCTCGCTCTGATACCAGCTGTGATGACCCGAGGATCCGAGTACCGGAAAGGAACCGGTGCATCTCGGATCTCGGTCCGCCAACCCACGAGCCCGAAGACTCGGAAGGGTAGAAAGGAGTGGTGTGGGGGTACAAGAGAAATTGCAACGACCATAGAGATAGCACAATAATCTAAAATAAAATGCACATAATAATATAAATCGATCAAACTGCTACAAGGTCCACAGTGTCTCATGTCCAAAAAGAAAGTACAGTCAACAGGAAAGAAAGTACAACTACACGGGGCATCCCCCGGCGTACAACAACACGGGGCATCCCCCGGAGTACAACTACGCGGGGCATCCCCCGGCTCTGGCAGACTGGCAACTAACCCTGGCTGGAAGACCCACGCTGAAACTCGGCCGCGCCTCCCGCCGACCCCGCCTCACCTGAAGAGTAGGGGTGAGCCTCATCTCATTGGCCCAGTAGGGATCCCGCGAATCCCCACCTCGCACGGAAAACGAGGAAGAAGAAGACAACCCTACCAACCGAGAGTACGGTAGAACCGACAAGCTAAAGTAAATAAACAGAAAAGTCGTCTACTCTAACAGTACCGCACTACGGACTCTCGGTCCAACAAAACACGAGTCCACGCCTGCCAGTGAACAGGAGCACCATCCACAAGAAGAACGACCGGATGCGTCCCCTGACGTCTTACACCGCGTCACAAGTGTCTAGCTACAACGCCCCGGGCGTGAGACTCAGACACGCAACAAGTACCACAACAACAAGGACTAGCTGGGGTCGCACTCGTCAGTGCGTGTCCCAAGCCCCCAACTACGTGTGCACACACAGACCATCTGCTCTAGGTCGGGTCCTCTAGCTGGTTTTCCCCCCACCGGACTCTGGTGGCAAAGGCAAGGGGCCCTACGGTAACCAGCCTAAAAACCGCGTCACACTGGGTCTCGCTCTCCACCACTCCCAGGTGGGTCCGCACACGCGTGCGCAGAAAGCTACGACTAGTGGACAGGTCACTGGAAGTAAGGACTAATCCACGGAAACCATCGACCAAGCACTAGCACAGACTCTCGATGATCCTACGGTAGGTACGGAAGCCGGGGACACGCATGAGGTCCGACCGTCCCTCAAATCACGCGGCACTCCTATCGAGGTAAACTGATTCTCCGAGGAACCCCGGGCACCCCTGTGGCTCTCATTGGGTGCCCACGGCATCCCTAGGGCCACACGCCACAACCGGGTCCAATACTCATCCAACCGGAGGTCACGCTACCCGCAAAACGCGGTTCGGGGAAGGGAAAGGTCGCGCTAGGTATCCCTAGCGCGACACCGAAGAACGCGCTAGCTTTGGCTAGCGCGATCTTCCATGTCGCGCTGCCCAAGGCTAGCGCGTTCAATCTGAACGCGCTAGTCTTGGATAGCGCGATCTGGAGATCGCGCTACCCGAACCAGGCGCGTTCCCCCACCGCCTTACTGTTCGTCTTCTCCGACGGACACGCTCGGACGACACAGCGCGTTCATCAAGAACGCGCCACTGGACTATAGCGCGACATCGGGCCGAGCCCGGTTCGCGAACTACGGCCGGAAATCACAAAACCACGCCCATTCACCCCCTTTGGTGAAGGGAAAACAATGGGGAATCACCCCACAATGACCTAGCATGCATCTAGAGCCCCCAAATCGATCAAAACCCCACGAATCGACGGATCCGGCGCTCAAACCCCAAACATGGAAATAACCCTCCCGGCATGAATCTAGCCCCTCTCGGCCTCTCCACGGCCTAGAAATCACGGGGAATGCTAGAAAGAGGGTAAGGATTCGTCCCCCTACCTCAAGGAAGCTCGAAATCCACCGAAACGCCGCCGATCTTCAAATCTAGCTCAACCACGAACTCCACAACCACGCGCCAATGGGGGCACCGCCGCGATCCTCTCGCCGCCGCCGTCGTCACCGCGCTGCCGCCAAGGTCCACCACCTGTCGCCGGAGGGGAAGGGGCCGCCGCGAGGTTCCAACGGGCAAGGAGGGGAAAAAGGGGGGTGACCGTTGCGCGCTCACGGGAGGGGAAAGAAGGAAGAAGAAAAAGGGAAGAAAAAAAAAAGAAAAAGGCTTTAAATAGAAAATCTGAAAAATGCCAAAAATACCGAAAAAATAGAAAAATACACCTCCTCGACCGTCTCGACGCGTTGATCGCAACGGTACCACTCGCGGGCTGGTGAACGAACCGGTTCACCCGCTACAGGGTTCCGAAGGACTCGCCGAAACCCGTACGCGGAAATCGGAAAATGCGCACGGAAAAGCCGCAGACACACTCCGGGCCTCCGAAACGACTCCGGATCGCGCCGATCCGAACACGAAAGATGTCCGAAACGAAATTTCGGACACAACAGGGTCGAACACCCTGACAAACCAGATCCGGGACCCATAACGAAGGATCCGAAAGATCCGGGACATTACAGAGTCCATCAAATCTCAAGATCTATGGATCAATCTCGAGATAATAGTCAAGATAAGTCATAAGAGAAA